>APFE031262334.1:0-53238 GCA_000404065.3 Pinus taeda
GTGTTTAGGTGTTGTCATTTTATTTCTTTGGTCTAATTACAGTTGGTCTGGCATATTAAAAAATTCTTGTGTTTTAATTTATGGTTTGGGTCTGGTTACAATTTCTTTCAGTCTAGATTGTGCTTTATTAAATCTCCATCTCTCTTACTTTGTTGTTTAATGTAGTTTCCTTGTCCTGAGCTTGATAATCTATTGATTTATGGCTCAATGGAGTGGTCCTTTAGGGACGATTTGATCATTTTCTAGTTGATTTTTTTTGGTCTTCCACTTCTCTCTTCATCTTGTTTCATTGGTAGAGGTCTCATTAGTGATTTTAATAAATGATTACTTGCAACAACCATTATGCCTTAAAGGAAAATAATGGCTAGTCGATGAGGTGGTGGTGGAAATATTGGGTTTAAAACGGCTCTCCATTTTTCCTATGATATAGTTTCCACTACATTCGATGCAGTCCATTTGGAGGTGAAAAAGGAGATTCTTGTGCTAGAGAATGTGAAGGCAGAGTAGCATGCCTACTATTATGATTCAGAATTGGTAAGGGAAGATGTAAAATGGTGCCTACTTCTACTAGATTTAGGAAGTGGAGACTTCATTTCATGAGTTATTTGGCCATAAATAAGCAATTTTCTACTTTATTGTGTCTCATATTTAAGGAAAAGAGCGTGGAAATCTACAATGTTTTCTCCTCACCTGAAGAAATCAAATGCATGTTGCATAACCTGCATTTCTATTTGGATAGTATAAACTCTATTAGGTGAAAGCAGAGGGTTTCTTGGTCAATGATTTTTCTTCTATGGAATTGAATGATCCTCTAGTTAATAATGTTTAGATCCCTGCTCTGATTTCTTCGTATAAAGATTAGTTGGCTACCCAAACGTACATGTGCCTTACATTTTTGTTTCACTGGGAATGTGCTTTTGCGGATATTGGGTTACTCTCCTCTCACAGTTGTTCTTTGGTCATGTATGGTTGCAGTCCTTTTTGATGGGTTTGGTGTGTTGTGTTATTTGGTTTCTTTCTTCCTCTCGATATGTATGGATGTACTATTTTTTGGCAAGCTTGCTGGGATGTGGAGATATAATAATTTTTGTTCCAACTCTATGGGTCATGGGGACTCATTGAAATGCTTTTTTTCACCATTGGTCGTAAGCTGCTAGTTACATCTTCTTAGCATTTTCTATGTGAATGATGTTTTCAGTATATGGTTGCATGTTTTTATTCCTCAATGGCTATATGCTAAATCATGGAGTGAATTTGGGTTGCTTTGTTGCTGGGTTGTCATGCGGAACAATCACTTTGTTTTTAATTTATTCTTGCATGGTTTTTGAATGGAAGTTTATGGTATCTCCATTATTGTATAACTTTTCTATGTTGTTTGATACCAGGACAATTTTTCTCTCTAGTCGAATGGTAGTTACATATAGTGTTCTTACTATTGGGAATGTTGATATGGTTGTTTTGTTTTATATTCACGAGATTAACGAAATCATAGATATTGTAAATATCAGTAGGTAAACCTCACTTTCTAATGCAATTGAAATGCCTATATTGGCAAAAAAAAAATTAAATAAATAAATTTATTAAAATAAAAAAAAAAATAAAAAAATAAAAAAAAAAACAAAAAATTTCATTTAATTTTCACATTCAAAAAATTTATCTTAACACTTCTTAAATTCTTTCTTATGGGGAAAGTCTAAAGATATTTGGGAAAAGTGTGTTTCGATTTAGGAAGAGGTGGTGAAGATGTCTAGGTCTTCTCATTTTATTTCTTTGGTCTAATTGTAGTTGGTTTGGCATATTAAAAAATTCTTGTGTTTTTATTTATGGTTTGGGTTTGGTTACAATTTCCTTCTGTCTAGTTTGTGCTTTATTAAATCTCCATCTCTCTCACTTTGCTGGGGTAATGTAGTTTCCTTGTCCTGAACTTGATGATTTACTGAATTATGGTCCAGTTGAGTGGTCCTTTGTGGATGATTTGATCACTTTCCATTTGGGTTTTCTTGGTATTCCATTTTTCTCTTAGTCTTGTTTCACAGGTAGAGGTCTCATCAGTCATTGTAATCAAGGTTTACTAGCAACAACCATTATGCCTCAAAGGTCAAGAATGGCTAGTCAATGAGGTGGTGGTGCCAATATTGGGTTTAAAAGGGTTGTCATTTTTCTTTTGATACAATTGCCACTATATTCGATGCAGACCCTTTGGAGGTGCAAAAGGATATTCTCGTGCTGGAGAATGCAAAGGCAAGGTAGCATGCCTACTATTCTGATTTAGAAATGATAAGGGAAGATGTAAAATGGGTGCCTACTTCTAGTAGATTTAGGAAGAGGAGACATCATTTCATGAGTTCTTGGGCTATGAATAAGCAATTTTCGACTTTATTATGTCTCATCTTTAAGGACAAGCGAGTAGAAAACTACGATGTTTCCTCCTCGCTTGAAGATATCAAACACATGTTGCACAGCGTACATTACTATTTGGATAGTGTAAACTTTCGTTTGGAAAAATTGGAGGATTTCTTGTTCAATGATTCTGCTTCTAGGGATTTCATTGACTGTTTAGTTGATAGTGTTCAAACCCCTACTATGATTTCTTCAAATAATGATTAGTTGGCTACCTTCAAGTACTTGTGTCTTACATTTTTGTTTCATTGGGGATATGATTCTACAAATATTAGGTTGCTCTCTTCTCTTGCAGTTGTTCTTTGGACATGTATGGTCGCAATCCTTCTTGCCAGGCTTGGTGGGTTGTGGTATTTGGTTGCTTTCTTCCTCTAGATATGTGTGGATGCACTATCTTTTCGCAACCTCGTTGGGATGTGGAGATAAGTTCATTTTTGTTGTCAACTCTATGGGTCACAGGGACACATTGAAATGCTTTATTTCACTATTGGTGAGAAGTTGCTAGATAAATCTTCTTAGCAACTATTATATGAGTGATGTTTTCAGCATATGGTTGCATGTTTTTATTCTTCAATGGTTATATGTTAAATCATGGAGTGAATCTAGTATGCTTCGTTGTTGGGTTATCACATAGAACAATCACTTTGTTTTTAATTGTTTCTCGCTTGGTTTTTGAATGACGATTTATGATATCTCCATTATTGTATAACTTTGTGATGTTGGTTACCACTAAGACGTTTTCTATCTTCGATCGAGTAGTAATTACATAGTGTTACTATTGTTGAAAATATTGATATACTTATTTTATTCTCTATTCACGAGATCAATAAAATCATAGATATTATTAATATATATTATATATTGATAAAGATAAAAAAACCATAAAAAAAATATTCTTTTATTTTTCCATTAATTTTTTTTTTAATTTAATTTAATAATTATTAATTAAACTCAAAAAAATCTATATCCTCTTATTATTAAAAAACTTTATAAAAGTATACACCTTATTCACTTTGTAATATTATCACCATATTGGAGTTTATCGTTAACTTAACTTCTTACCGTGACATTGCTCTACTTTTACGAAAGAATTAGATAGATTGTTTATGAATGCAAAAGCTTTTCACACAACCATTAGTCTACACATATATCCCACAAACCTTGGATAATCTGTGTGAATCGACACTAGACGATAAATTAATGTTGTTTGTAACACAGTTATGCCCCAAGTTAATAGTTGCGAACCCAAATTAAAGTGAAAAGCGAGTTAATGTCTCAGATCTCATGAGTTGGTTTCTTTAGAAATTTATATATGAAATTATAATAAATCCAAATTTATTTAATTATTTTATCTTTCATAAAAAGCTAACTTATTTTTTAAAGATTTTCTATTAATATTTATTACATAAAATGTTTTTAATTTTATTTTTTTAATTATAATAATAACTATTACAAAATTAAAAAGTGGTAGTTAAAATTAAACCTTAAATTACGTATTAAATTTGTTTATAATCTAACTTTTTTAGTTAAAAAATCATTATTATAAAAATATTTAAAGTTATACCCATTACATCAAATTAAAATGTAAATAAGAAAAAATAATTATAATTTTTTATATATATTATTTATAGAATTTTAAAAAATTAATGATAATTTTTATAATATATTTTTTTACAGAATTTTTAAAAACATTAATTGATAAATATTTCAATTTTTGTTATTCAATTTTATATATATGTTTATATTTACCAATGTAAATCATAAATATAACATATGTATTTGGTTATTTACCTTTTAACTGGTTTCTTATTCGTATGTTTCCAATATGATTTTATTTTATATGGTTATGAATTTACAGGCAAGCCACCAAGTTAATCGCAATTCCTATATAACAAAAAACCCAATAGAATTTACTATGGTAATTTATTCTGTCCATGTCACATTTAATAATTATTAAATCTATTCAAACAATATATATAAGGAATGGACAATCACCCCCAAACAAACAAACAATATATGATACTAAATTTTAAATGATTTCTATATTATATATATGAAAATTATTGATAATTTAGAAAAAAAAAATGGATATATTTTCAATATAATTAATATATATATATATATATATATAAAAAGAAAGAGTGATTTGTAATTTCTAAGAAAGAGTGTAAATTTGTAATTTCTAATAATAAAAGTTATATATATATATATATAATTTCAACTTATATGTAGGATTTTGTTATATTTAGTTTAAATTTATTAATTTTTTATATTTCTAATTAATTATATGAGTTATTTGATATGATTGATGAGAAATTTAAATTAATATTACAAATATGAAATAAGTTTTTATTATTGTTATTATTAAATCCAAAGATAGCTATTAATTGTTTCAACAATATAATTAGATATTATATAAACACACTTACTCCATTCTAAAGGAAATTTATCTATTAAAATAATTATTTGATGAAATCTTTATTTTCCACATTTATAGGGAAAGATATGGGGTTATCGATGCTTTGTCTAAGGAGGGTGCTTCATAGGTTAGGTTATATGCACATGGCATATCAAGGAGTGCATCAATGATCAAGAGCATGTATTCTATCATTGACCCTTCATAGAGGGATCTCTTACAGAGAAATGAAGAATCTTTAATATATTTGGGTTAAAATTACGCAAGATATAAATGCTAAATGCTCAACACAACTCATATCGTTTCATGTTAAGACTATTATTATATTTTCTCACTATATATTTATTTTGGATGACATTTTGTGGATGTATATATGGGGGCAATATCCAAACACACACAAGTTTTTTTGTTAGCCATATGTGACTGGATATTTCACAGGTGTTGTCTAGGAGCATTCAGAATGTAATTTTCACACTTAATAAAAGTTGTGATTTTTTGGAGGGAAAAAAAAAAAAAATATATATAAATATATATATATATATATAAGCTATACCTATGTTCTTCCTTATTCTCAGAGAAAAAAAGACCCCCACTCTTGCCACCCATATATATATAGAAACGCGGTGCAGGAGCGGGCGTAATTTTTTCTCTGAGAATAAGGAAGAACATAGGTATGCTTGGGGTTTAGGATACACTTCCAACAATGTTGTGAAATCCTATACCTTATATCAGGGTTTAAGGCAAATTATGAATCTGGTAATTCAAGAGGTGAGATTTTTTGGTAATTCCTTGAATATAATTCACTATTTATATTTAGTATCTCTCCCCTCTTCTGTTTGTGATTTATAAGTGGTATTATAGTTGTTTTACGAAAATTACATGGGATAGAGCTCCAAGGCCCAACAAAAACCAACCATATTTAGAGGCCATGAGTCTAAGAGTCAATAAAGCCAAAAAATAGGAGGAAACAACTGCCAAAAATTGAGAAACCAAATTTCCTCTTAGCAATTTCTTTGCATCATTACATACAAAATTAGAAGAAAAGGAACCTAGAAATAACTAAGACACTATGTGGTGGCCCTAGAGAAAACTACCATGAGAGTCAAGCTTTGCCAAGCTAGCACTCTAGAGGGTCTTCTCAGTCCACTCAGTAGGGTTTGTAATAATCTCCCTCATTAGGAAGGTGGTGCCCAATCAAAGCAAGTTGATCGGACGTTGTTGGTTGCACAATTTAGTTAATGAATGGTGTGATATTTTGGTTGTTGATGTGGCCACTGTTAATTCTTGAGGGACCTGAGTCAAATGGAGTGGTCTTCAAGTCTCTTTGAGGATGCTGACGCATGGGTCATAGAGTGCGGAGCCTGACATGGTGCATGACGGTTTGAGCTGGGGAGTGCAAGGGAGAATTGTCCAATGTGTTAACTGAAGGAGAAGAATATTTACATCCTCCTAGTCTCTAAAGTGTTGGCTGAGAAGATTGCATAGAGCCCAGAGGTGATCTCTTGTGACACAAAGCTTTGTAACTTCTGCATTAGCTACCATTCTGCGATAACAATGGGGGATGCCGCTATCAAAATTTTCATCACTCTGTCCATGCCAGGGTGGGATGGGAGGCATGCCTCTTTCCCTACCTCCTCTGGAAGGGCACCCACCTTCACACACCATGTCTACAACATTCACTTCCTCAATTCTAGTCAACTCATTTTTGGCTCTATCTGCAGGTTGTTGTGAATTCGAATGATGATTTCTCCTAGAGCTTAGCAACTTAATGTGATGTTCATCCCAGTGTGTTGCAGGATGAGTGTACAAGTCCACCTCCTCCTCCTCCCTATCCCAAACCTTGTGAGTTATGGAGGGCATGCCAATGGCACCATCAAAACATTAATTCCTTACTATGGGTGGCATTCATGGGAGGAAGTTAATGCGTTTAGTTCATCAACTAGCACTTAGATCAAGGGGTTCAGTATCTATCCCCTCAAACACAATGTTAAGTTAAATTTTCAAGCATAGTTATTAGTTGTATCAGTGTATTTCCAAAAAGAAATGTCTCCATGTCACATTCCTAAGTCACTCAACCATAGAAAAATAGATAAAATAATTCCAAATTAAATGATCAATCATGAATTACCTTATAACCTTCAGGTTTATACTTTAATTATCTTGTTATTATGTTAAAAACATGTGTCATGGACATGATTTATTAACCACTATTACAGTGGTCACCACTTGGTTAAATTAACGTAATGTTTTTCTATATAATGGTTGATGAAATACGGTTAATTTCCCTACTCATCAAACCTCCTCGATGATAATCCTGCTCTGTCCACCTCTCACCCTGACCTTGGGATCCATTATCAATTGATGGTCCTCCTCGTTGTGGGTTAATGGATGGTGCTGAATAGGGGATGCGGCTACAGAGAAACTGACCTGGACTCCCCGCTCACTTTCAAACCTCATTTTGTCACTACATAGGTTAGGGTTTCTTCTTCCATGGTCTCCTAAGGCTTGTTTTCTCCATGTCTAGTTTTAGGGTTTCAACTCATCCATTACCAAGATTTTGTGTGCCTGTCAAATTACTCTACAGACCTTGCTAACCATCCACGACTCTGGCAAGTGTGCTTTCTTAACTAATTGACTGTTACTGATGCTCGTTTTATTGCTAAAGTTTTTTTCCAATCACCTCTTCCTTGTTTTTCTCCAAGGAATGGGTAAGTTTGCGGCTTAGCTTGTCATTTCCTCGTATGGAACAGGTCTTGAAACCCATCATGGGTGAGTGCTCTGCCCTCCTCTTACCGTGGTTATGCCTTCATCCTTACATCGGTTCTGGCTCTACTTGAGTAACCCTTGGCTTGGGTTTGTCTACAGTTTTGCGAGGATTACATTTGTGCTCATGGAAATTGTTACAGGTGGGGAATTTCTTCAACTGTAACATGGTTTTTCTCTTCAATTGGTTCTGATGGCACAAGTACCCTCTGTACTCATTTCTAGAGTTGCATTCGAAAGCAAACCATAGTCTATCTAACCAGTATGTCTCGGATTTATGTCTAGATGCTTAGAAAAGATTTTCCCCATTCAACAAGCTCTGGACTAACAACTGAAACCTCTCAGTGTTTTCAGTTCCTTTTTGTTTGCTAAGATTTTTAACCTTGACCTGAATGGCAAGGATTAAATGATGATTCTAGTTTTCTATAGCCACCGAAAAGTATTGATATTATATTTATTATTATGCTTCCTATGTTGAGAGATGTAGTTTACATGATTATGATATTTCGGTGTTTCAATCCCCTACTGAAATGGACTGTTTATTTAAACTTTCTCGCACATATATTGACAACGATTTTTTCTGGTACAAATTTGGAATGACATAGTAATACAATTTATTAGTAAATTTGGTTACTGTTCATATATGTCCCTCAATTGTGCATAATTGTCATGGGTTTCCCTATGCTCGTGTTTAATGCACCTTTTCCGATCACCATATTTTAATTAAAAGCTTTATCACCAGAAATTTTCTATCTCTAATAAATTGGTTTTCTCTGTATGATTTTGTTTGAATGTGGGGTTTTTATGCCAGTTTGGAATGAAATTTCTTTTTTGTTTCGAAACCTTCGGGCTAACAGTGAAGAGACTATTTTGGGCACTGGTTCTCTCCGGTGCCTCCAAATCTAACTCTTCTACCATTGGTTGCAATTTATCATTCTTATTTATTTTATGGCTACGATTATTTCACTTGTTTAGTTAGTCAAACCAACTATAACTCAACTGGCCCCCGGCCTCCCCATCCAACAGACTTCCTCTGTTCTAGAAATTTGCTAATGGTAATCATAATAATTGATAATAAACCATGACTGTCCTCACAATCCTCTCCTTTTCTTATTCAGAATTCACCTATAATTTAATTGTTATTTTCTAGATGCTCAGATGTATACTATAAAATTTTACCATTGTTCATTAGCTTTGCTATGCAAATTTAAAAGAATCTTTCAAGAAAACATTCATGATTTATTTTCTTATATTATCTAAAAGTAAGTATCAAGACCAATATCATCAACATCACAAAATATTTTAGCAACAATACTTATCTAAATCTTTTTCCTTCCTACGGTTTGCAAACCACCAGGGTGGGAAATGCTCCTCCCAACCGTGAGGTCAGTCACTCACTACACCTTCCCCCGAGCTAGCCTTTCCCGGGATAGTTTTTTGGACAATATTATTCTGTTAATATTATTCTTAGGCTTTCTGGTCACTACTCACTGCACCTCCCCCCGAGCTAGCCTTTCCCAGGATAGTTTTTTGGACAATATTATTCTGTTAATATTATTCTCAGGCTTTCTGGTCACTACCAGACTTATCCTTGTATTAGCAGCCTAAGCTTACAACTCCAGGAAAACTTCACTAGCCAACCAGCTCTTGATTATGTTCCTTCTTTGTATCATTTCCTCCTTCCTTGGGATCATTATAACCTCTTGGCCTTTTCTTGGAGTCTTTATTTCTAAACGACAAGTTTGATTGGGTAACTACCTCACCCACAACTATCCGACTACCTGGCTAATCTCACTCTAGCATTGCCACACAACCATGGTTTAAACAAACAATAACATTATATAACTTTACTTATAATCAACATGCATTCATGTGTTTCCATCTATATATCTTGGACTTCTTGGCCCATGTGTCCACACATATTCCTTTAAATATAGTAACTAAATGTTTGTGAAGTTATTATGGGTTGCTAAATTTTACCCCCCTTCGGTGAAACATCATCCCAGTGTTTCACTGACTTTTACAGTAAATTGGGGTACACTTATTTTATTAGTTGCTCATCTTCTCAGGTAGCTTCCTCCAGACTGAAATGTCTCCATCGCACCTTAATCTGGGTAATAAGTCATTTTCACATATGTACTTCTCTCTGATCTAGGATATGTAGGGGTTTGATAACAAATTCTTCTACTGGATCAACCTGTATATCTTGCCAAGAAATTATATGTCTGGGGTCATAAATGTATTTCTTTAATAATGAGACATGGACTATGTTATGTACGCATATGTGGCTAGGCAAGGCTAGCTAATACGCTACTAGTCCAATGCGTGCTAAAATTTGAACAGGACCGCAAAAACACGAGGCTAACTTAGCACAACTTCCTCAACGTAAGGTACGTTTCTTGGGTTTAATTCTTATGTACACATGGTCCCCCATTTGGAACTCCCAAAAACTTCGCTTCTTATCTAGATATGATTTTTATCGATCGCGATTTTCCTTAGATTTGTCCTAATCTTCTTCATTGTTTCTTCCATTTCCTTTAACATATCTGGTCCTAGGATTAATTTGTCCTCCGAACCAATCTAGTTAGTAGGTGTCTAAATCTATGCCTATATAACACTTCAAATGGACTCATCTTCAAAGAAGTGTGATAGTTGTTGTTATATGTGAATTCTACTAAATGGATATAATCCTCCCATTTAGTCGATTATTGCATTACATACATGTGCAACATATCCTCTAGAGCCTAGTTAACCCGTTCAGTATTTCCATCCATTTGAGGATGATAAGCAGTGCTAAACTGAGCTTGAATACCCAACCCATTAAACAAAGCTTTCCAAAAAGCGAAAGTAAATTTAACATATCTATGATAGATTACCACTCTCAAAATCCCATGTAATCTAAAGATTTCTCTTATAAATATATTCACGATTTGCACTGTTTTACATGTGGATTGAACTAGAATGAAGTGTGCATACTTGCTTAGTTTTTCCACCATGACCATTATTGAGTCATTTTGTCTTTTGGTTTTGGGTAAACCAGTGATGAAATCAAGTTTAATAGTTTCCCATTTCCGTTTGGGAGTGGATAAAGGAAGAACTATTCAAGCTGGATATTGGTGTTCAACCTTCAATAATTGGCATTCTAGGCACTTTTCTAGGTACTCAGTCACTTCCCTCTTCATACTGGGCCAAAAATATTCCTTCCTTAAGGCAATGATTGACTTAGGATAGCCCAGTTCGGCCGTATATGGTTTTTTATGGTATTCATCCAGGATCATGTTTTTGATACTGATATGGTTGGGCACATACATCCTGTTTCGATATACTGACAATTTTTTGCATCCAATTCATAACCGAGTTGTCACTCATTGCTAGATGGATTTTTTTCTTCCTTCCATGAAAACTAATAATTTGGGCCTTTATTAGTAGCCTCCTTAATATGTTCTTTAAAATTTGTTTTTATTTTACTAAATAGGATTTCGTAAAGGAAATTTACTTTCCTGCTTAACGCATCGGCCACATGATTTTCCTTTCCCTTCAAATACTTTATTTCAAACTCGAACTCGCTTAAAAATGCAACCCAACGTGCCTGACGAGCATTCAAAGTGGGTTGTTTGAAGTAATCTGTTAGACTATTTTGGTCGATCATTAGTATAAATCTCTTCCCAAGTAAGTATTGTCACCATATTTTTAAAGCATGTATTACAGTTGTTAACTCTACATCATACGCTGGATATTTATGCTCATGCTCTTTCAACTTCATAGATTTGTAGGCGACTACTTTGCCTTCCTACATGAGCACCCCTCCCACTCCTTCCTTAGAGGCATCTGTAAAAACAATGAAATCTTTATTAGGGTCAACACTTTTCAAAACAGGAGTAGTAGTAAGTAAATCTTTCAAATGGTCAAAACTATTTTGACATTCAGTTGTCTTTTTAAAGTTTCTTCATTTTTTTTTCAAAGAAGTAATAAGGTAGGCCACTTTTGAAAATCCTTGAATGAATCGCTGATAATAACCAGATAAAGGATCTTATATATGCCACATTTTTAGGTACCGACCATTTCATTATAGTTTTTATCTTTTCCGGATCTACTGTTATCCCGTCCTTGGTAATGACATGCCCCAAATACTGAATTTCCTTTGAAGAATTCACACTTATTGTATCTTTCATACAACTAGTGTTTCCAGAGAGTTTGTAAAACCATTCGTAAATTGACTTGATGTTCTTCCATATTTTTGGTGTAAATAAGAATATCATCTATAGAAATCAACATGAATTTATCCAGATACAGATGAAATATATTGTTCATGAGACACATCAATGTTGTTGCAGTGCTTGTTGATCCCAAGGGTAGTAACCCAAATTTGTAATGCCTATATCAAGTTCTAAAGGCAATTTTATATATGGATTCTTCCTTCATTCTTATCTGATGATAACCTAACTGCAAGTCAATTTTAGAAAATATTGTTGCCCACTTGACTTGATTAAACAGATCATCAATTCATGGTAATGGGTATTTATGTTTTACTATCAATATATTTAATTGTCTATAATCGATGCACAATCTTATAGTGCCATCTTCTTTCCTAACAAATAATACTAGGGCCCCCCATGGTGATACGCTTGGACGAATATATTTTTTTCCAACAATTCTTGTAATTGCATTTCTAACTCTGTTGATTTGGAGGAACTCATACAGTAGGGGGGCTCTAGATACGGGGCAGCTCTAGGCATAAAGTCAATGGTGAAATCCACATCCATATGAGGAGGTAACCCAAGAATATCTTTAGGAAAAACATTAATAAATTCTTGTACCACAAGTAATTCTCCTAAGGTGGTTTTTTTCTCTTTTGAGTTAGTGTAGCACATCTCAAACATCTGACACCCTTTTCTCATACATTTGGCCAGCTATGAAGCAATAATGGATGTCAACTTCAAGGGTCTTTTCAAGCCATGAACTTCCTGCCTTATGCATTCTTCATTAAAATACTTAATTTTTTTCTTTCAATCAATAAGTGACCAATGGTTTTCTAACCAATCAAAACATCATATGATCCTAGAGGTGAGATATTCAAGTTTTCCATAATTGACTAATCTCCCAGTGTCACTGGGAAGCTACCAATTTTAGTCGTCACTATTATTTTAGCCCCTGAAGCTAGTTCCACTAGCCATGGATTTTTAAATTTGCTTGATTGAAAATGACATTTATCCAGTATCTTAGGGCTGACATAACTTAGGCTTGCCCTGAGATCAATTAAAATAGTTAGAGAATGATTATAAATTTTACGTTCAAATTCTACCATGGTTAGTTGATATTCTGCCCGATGATCCTCTAGCACAACATTAATTTTGGCCAGAATATCGCTACATCTCCCACAGTCAAAGCTTCTTGAATCCAGGCTATAGGTTCTATTCCCTTCTATGGAGGACAATTTTCAACAAAATGTGTCCCTTCACACCCCAACACTGAAATGGAGGTCTAACTATTGTTTCCACTTCAAGGTTATTATGTTGTTTAACATTACTTACTTCACCTTGCAATTTGGATTTTAGTTGGAATTTTCCCAAATGCCTGCTTTGTTGGTTCTTATACGGGTGTTTAAAATTTGGTGATCTCAACCCTCTTTCAGGTTGTGTTTGCTTATGTATCTTTCTCTTTATCCATTTCTTACCACCGTACCCCTTCTATTTCATTTGTTGATAACACAATCTAGCCTTTCTAATGACTTCATCCATAGTCTCGAGATTATCGAATTCCAACTGTTCCTTCATAAAACTTGGTAAAATATTGATAAATTGCTGAACTTTTGCCTTCTCTTTGTTGAAAATAGCAACAAGAAATGTTAAAAATAGCAACAAGAAATGTTAAAAATAGCATTGCTAGGGATAGAATTTCAGGATGTATTCCAATTTTAATTTGTCCTTCAATTAAAATTGAGAATTAAAATTCAAATTTAGTCTCACCAGCTGTTTGAAAAATAATTAATTAATTCATCTTGAGTTAATTATTTGGAGAAATTCAAACATGAAGTCTTTGTGAAGTCATGCAATGGTTATGCCTTTGATTGAGGAAGTTATCCCGTAATTAAGGAGATAAGGCTGAGTTGTATTTGAGTTGTAATTAGTTAGATTAGTTAACTGAGTTAAGTCCAGTTAAATTAGTTCCAAACATTTTGAGGAACTAATTGTGAGTTCAGTGAGTTAATGCATGCATGCATGAAACTAGTGTAATCCAGATAACTAAATATTCTCTCATAAATAAATCATGCATGTCAGTTCAGATAGAGACCGAGTTGAGATTAAAAGCAGGGGCAGTGTACTATCAGTTGCAAGAATTTTCCTATAAGAAAATCTCTTGCATGCAGAAGGAATTCATTTCTTGATATTTGTGCAGTTTTACAGTGTGTTGGAGCAGTGTGTGAGACCAGCATCACACAAGGTTACAGCAGGATCACCCAAGGAAAACAACGCAAGTAAATAGGAGGCTTCGAGGATAGAGGGAAAGGCGTATGAGTTGTTTGGTCTGTCTATGAGTAGCAAAGATGGATTGTACTGATAACTGGATAGCTATGAGAGCTAAAGCTTTGTGCAATCCTTAGATATTTCCACTTGTATGGTAATACAAATAGCGTTGTTTTTAGCTGAGGCTTTCCCTAGAGTATTCTTCTATGTTTCATGTGTGATTGATTCATCTTTTCTGTTATATGTGTTCTATTTGATCTTGCTCAAAATCGATTAAGCTTCCGCAAGTTTGATAGTAGAAGTAGATCAAGTATTTTTCTTTAGTTACATTAAATTATCAGGGGATCTACATTGAGAATTTCTACATGGTATTAGAGAAAAGGTGATCACAAAAGAGAATAGTATACAAAGAAGGGAGAGGTTCAAAGTTTGAAGTTCTTGATTATAGGTACAAAATCGATTTTTTATCACATCTCAAAGTTCACCAATGGCGTTCAATGGCTTGAGGCTCGGGTATGCCCTTGATGGTAGCTCAAATTACATAGCATGGAAGGATCGCATGGAAGTGGTATTAGAAGACAACAATTTGAAGGACTTCATTGATTAAGAAGTCCCCAAGCTAGTAGCAGCTAATGCCCAAGAATTGGCAGAATGAAAGAAATGTTTGGCGAGAGCGAGGAGGATTCTTCTGGAGGGAGTTTGAGACCATATTGTCTCGCGTCTCCATTGGAAGGAGACTTCGTTTTCAATGTGGAAGACATTAAAGGATCTATATCAGAACAACAATGACTAGAGGAAGTTGGCGCTGAAGGACAAGCTTCAGAAAATCAAGTGTGAAAAGGGTGACACGATCTCTACATATCTAAACAAGCTCACCACCTGCAGAGATGAGATTGTAAGTGTAGGAATTATGACAACCAATGATGACATGGTGAGTCTTTCTCTCCTTGGTCTTCCTAAGGGCTGGCATAGCTACCAGGACTCAGTGAATGGAAGAGAGAAACTGCCAGACTGGGAACGACTATGGTTAGATCTGATGTAGGAGGAGATCAGGAGAAGTACCAGAGATGGTTCTTCATCTAAGCATGAAGATGAAGAAAATATAGCCTTAGTAAGTAAGGTGCAGAAGGGAAAGGGAAGGCTTTCCATTCCAAATCGAGTTCTTCCCATGGTGGGAAGAAGATTGACAAATCTAAAGTGTGATGCTCTAATTGTCATGAGATGGGCCATTATGAAACTAATTGTCCATTGAAGAAATCCAAGAAGGCATCCTCGAAAGGATCATATGGTGAGGCATTGGCCTCCCAATTCGAATTGGATTTTACCCTCATCGCATGCATGGTTTCATCGATGGTGGGTTGTGTTTGGTACCTAGACAATGGAGATTTTATGCAGTACCTCTAGGTGCCCATATAGATGGGCGATGATGGAAAGTACCATGTTTCAGGTGAAGGTATGATTGTGTCTCAGAGGGAGCATGGAGCTCCTCTCACCCTGACTGATGTAAGGTATGTGCCTGGACTGAAGAAAAACTTGGTATCAGTTGCGATGTTGGAAGACAAAGGTTATGATGTAGTCTTCAGTAAAGGAAAGGTGTTCCTAAGACAAATAGCCATGGGTCAGACCAAGAGGATTGGTATTCGAGTGAAGAATATCTACAAGCTGGAGGTAAATGACTGTGCTCCACTAAGTTCCAAAGAAAAATTGGTGCAAAGCCAAGATATTGGAGAGTTATGGCATAGAAGGATGGGCGACTTGGATCATGGAGCCTTGAAGATAATGCAATAGATTTCTACCGGACTTTCCAAAGGTAAACTTGAGAAGTGAACACATGCGAAGGTTGTACCTTGGGTAAGTATGCAAAATCTTCCTTTCATGATCGAGACACTCAAGCTGAAGCAATCTTGGAGCAAGTACATACAGATGTGTGCGGACCATTCTCGACAGCCTCCACTGCTAAACAAAGGTACTATGTGATTTTCATTGATGACTTTTCTCATAGATGTTGGATATATTTCATGCAGAACAAGGATCAAATCTTTTCAAGGTTTTGTGAGTTCAAAGCCTTTGTTGAGAAAGAATTAGGAAAGAAGATCAGGGCCTTGCGAAGCGACAATGGTGGAGAGTATTTCTCTCAAGAGTTTAAGGACTTTTTTGTTGCAGAAGGAATGAAATAGGAGCTGATAGCACCCCATAACCTACAGTAGAATGGGTTGGCCAAAAGGAAGAACAAAATGAT
Organism: Pinus taeda; assembly: GCA_000404065.3. Lineage (NCBI taxonomy): Eukaryota > Viridiplantae > Streptophyta > Pinopsida > Pinales > Pinaceae > Pinus > Pinus taeda. Next base: position 16,283 of record APFE031262334.1, read on the forward strand.
TGTGGGAGCAGATCAAGTGATGCTGCATGACCAAGGCCTACCACTTCATTTGTAGGCTGAGGCATGCAACACAACAATTTGCTTGTAGAATAGAAGCTCGCATCGCATACTTGGGATGAAGACACCAGAGGAAGCTTTCTCTGGGAAGAGACCAAATGTGAGTCACTTCAAAATATTTTTCTCATCAGTTTATTGCCATGTGACCAAAGATGCCCGAAAGAAACTAGAGCCGACAACAAAGTTCGGGATACTTGTTGGGTGCACTGATACTCCCCACAACTATCAAGTGTATTTGCCTACTAGTCAAAAGATAATAGTTCGCAACGATATTAAGTTCGATGAGTTGAAATTCATGTGAGTTTCCCTTGAGAGGGAGCTCAAGATGCAGGCAGAGGAGGAACTCTTGATTCCTAAGGAGGAAGAGCCTCAAACTGATGTAAAGTAGCCACATGCAGAGGTTTCAGGAGTGTAGACATCCACTCATGCAGAGTTTTCCAAAGGTTGGCAGAAGCGCACGAGAGAAGCTGACAGATTGTTGTCAGATGTGAGAGAGAATGTGGGAGAACCATCTTCTCAGCACAGATAGAGGAGGTCACTTGAGAAGTACACTGGTTACATGGCCCTTGTTGGGGAATGTGTAGAGACTGAACCATATTCCTTTGAGGAAGCAGTGCAGTAGCTAGTTTGGGTTGATGATATGGTGGAGGAGTATGACTCCATAGCTCAAAACAATGTTTGGGATGTGGTTCCAAGACCAGAGAACAAGTTAGTTGTGAGTTCCCATTGCCTTTACAAGGTAAAGCATGTTGTTGATGGTAGTGTGGAGAAACATAAGGCAAGGTTTATTTCCCGTGGTTTCTCACAGGTTGAGGGAATCGACTATGATGAAACTTTTGCTTCTGTAGCAAGGTGCTCATCTATCAGATCGATGTTGGCACTATCAGCACAAATTGGTTGGAACATCCATGAGATGGATGTGAAGACTGCATTCCTCAATGGAAAGATTGAGGAAGAGGTGTACATAGAGCAGCTGGAAGGTTTTGAGACCTTCAATCGTGAGTCGCATGTGTGTTAACTCAAGAGAGCTTTGTACGGGTTGAAGCAAACACATTGTGCTTGGTACACCAGGATCGACAACTACCTAACTGGGTTGGGCTTCACAAAGAGTGAAGAGAATGCGAACTTGTACCGCATCATGGTGGAAGGTAAGTAGTTGATCATTGTTCTTTATGTTGATGATCTGCTATTGACAGGTGATGATCAGTTGAGCATGTCTTGCAAGGAGGACCTTGCAAGAGAGCTTGATATGAAAGACATGGGTCTCATGCACTACTTTCTAGACATGGAAGTGTGGCTGAAGGATGGGGAGTTGTTTGTGTCTCAAGGAAAGTACACCAATGAGATACTCAAGAGATTCCACATGGAGAAGTGCAAGCCCATGCAGACTCCTATAGCAAGTAACTAGAGGAAGGAGGATGCTACTTCAGGTGAGGTAGTAGAGGCTACTGTATATCGGTAGCTTGTGGGTTCACTGATGTACTTAGTGAACACAAGACTAGATTTGTGCTTTGCAGTGAAAAAGTTGAGTCAAGTTATGTTTTAGCCTACCAAGTTGTTTTGGAAGACAGCGAAGCATGTTTTTAGATACCTCAGAGGCACATCTCAGTATGGATTATGGTACAAACAGTCAGAGGGAGTGAAGTTGCAGGGCTTCATAGATGCAAATTAGGCAGGGAGTCCATCAGATCAGAAGAGCACATTAGGAGGAATTTTCAACCTTGGTTCAACTGCAGTTTCTTGGTACAACAGGAAATAGAGGTCAGTTGCACTCAGCTCAGCAGAGGCTGAATACATGGCTGCAATTCAGGCAGCATGTGAGGCCATTTGGATGCAGAAAAGTCTAGTTGGTTTGTTTGATCAAAGGATGGATCCAACTGTGATCTATTGTGATAATAAGAGTTGTATCAAACTCTCTGAGAATCCAGTATTTCATGATAGGTCCAAGCATCTAGACATTCGATATCACAATCTCAGAGACTATGTGGCGAGGAGGATCATGTTGTTGCAGTATATTTCGACCGAGGAGCAAGACGCTAACATTTTGACTAAGGCATTTTCAAAGTGTAAATTCGAGTTCCACAGAGACAGGATCAGGGTGGCAGATAATCCCTTTCTTGTTGAGAGGGAGTGTTGAAAATAGCAACAAGAAATGCTGAAAATACAAATGCTAAAAATAACATTGCTAAGGATAGCATTTCAGGATATATTCCAATTTTAATTTTTCCTTGAATTAAAATTGAGAATTAAAATTTTAATTTAGTCTCACGAGATGTTTGAAAAATAATTAATTAATTCATCTTGAGTTAATTAGTTGGAGAAATTCAAACATGAAGTTTTTGTGAAGTCATGCAATAGTTATCCCTTTGATTGAGGAAGTTATCCCTTTATTAAGGAGATAAGGATGAGTTGTATTTGAGTTGTAATTAGTTAGCTCAGTTAACTGAGTTAAGTCCAGTTAAATTAGTTGCAAACAGTTTGAGGAACTAATTGTGAGTTCAGTTAGTTAATGCATGCATGCATGAAACTAGTGTACTTTAGATAACTAATTATTCTCTCATAATTAACTCATGCATGTTAGTTCAGATAGAGAGCCAGTTGAGATTAAAGGCAAAGACGGTGTACTATGAGTTGCAAGAGTTTTCCTATAAGAAAATCTCTTGCATGCAAAAGGAATTCATTCCTTGATATTTGCGCAGTTTTATAATGTGTTGGAGCAATGTGTGAGACTAGTGTCACACAAGGTTACAGTAGGAGCACCCAAGGAAAACAACACAAGGAAATAGGAGGCTTGGAGGACTGAGTGAAAGGCATATGAGTTGTCTGGTTGTTCTATGAGCAGCGGAGAGGGATTGTACTAAGAGCTAGATAGTTGTGAGAGCAAAAGCTTTATGTAATCCTGAGCTATTTACACTTATATGATAATACAAATAGCGGGTTTTTTAGCTGAGGCTTTCCCAAGAGTATTCTTCTGTGTTTCATGTGTAATTGATTCATCTTCTCTATTATATGTGTTCTGTTTGATCTTGCTCATAATCAATTAAGCTTCCGCAAGTTTGATAGTAGAAGTAGATCAAGTATTTTGCTTTAGTTACATTGCATTATCAGGTGATCTACAGTGAGAATTTCTACACTCTTCATGTATATGTGGAATGCATCTCAACATCGAGGTGAATTTTTTAATAAAATCATCCATTGTATGTTGTCCCAACTGAAGATCGTGGAATTCATTTGATTTCTCATCATAGAAACATTTCGTTAAATATTTGTCCTTAAAGTGTTTCTGGAAATCTTCCCAGGTTATTTCTTATTCATCAATCTTGTGCACTGCCTTTATCTCTTCCCACCATAAGGTGTCTTTTCCTTGCAGTTGATAAATGGACAAATGGGCTTTCAAATTATGATTATATTCATAAATCTAAAATTCCTTGTTCATGTTTATGAGCCAAGCTTCCGCAACTTCCTCGTGCTCACCATAAAACACTGGAGATTTTATTTTTTTAAATTCACCTTGTAACTCAGTTCCTTTTCTTTTTGAACTCTTGTGTCTGGAAGCATTATCAGATTCCTCTTCATGACCTTCCTGATCTCCTTTAGATTCAGGGTTATCTTCTCTCTGTATGTGTTCTCTAGACCTGTTTTCAAGGTGAGGACTTGGAATATGTTTTCGGTTTTTTTGTCTATCATAAAGCCTCTTCATGATCCTTTCCTGCTCTTGCATTAACTGTTCATTGTCCACTCACAACCTTGAGATTTCACCCTTCAGTTGTTGCACATTTCATATAGGGTTGTGTTAACATTTTGTGACTCTTCCCCAAGCTACACCCACATCTCAAGGTGTCCTTCAGCTGTTGAATTAAGGCCAACTCCAATAGTTGGTCTAGCTAGTGTGTCTATCATCCTCCTCATAGAACTTATCTTCCACTCACTGTTAACACAAATACATATTGTTATTTCTTTTAAAGGAATAATATTATTATCACCCAAAGGCCACAATGCTAAAACCTCGCTCTGATACCACTTGTCACAATCCTAAGTCACTCAACCATAGATGTTATGAAACTAGCTCAAGAAAAGATAGAAAAGATAGATCAACGCCTTAGAATTTAGCCTCTTCGAGAGGGCAACCTCCTTTACATTACATAAATAAGAAATTCTTGGATGATTCAAATGACATAACCTCCTTTCTATATATAGGAGTCTAAGGAGTCACAATATAAACCAGCCGACCTAACAATAATAATATAAAGCCACAAAAATAACAATATGGGGGCAATAGGGGCACAACAATATTAATAAGGGGTATAAATACAATAGTAATGGGGTAATCACTAGTATTATAGGGACCCAACAACATATTGTTTAGATTTGGATGTCCAAAGATTTTGATGAGTGACCAAGGTTCACACTTCTTGAGTAAGACTATTGAAGCATTGATTGAGAAGTTCCAAGTTTATCATTAGAAGAGTGCCCCTTATCACCCTCAGTCCAATGGAATAGTAGAATCATTTAATAATATTTTGGAGAATGGACTTACTAAGATATGAAATGTGAATAGAGATGATTGGGATCTTAGAATTCCAACAGTTTTATGGGCTTATAGGACCACAAGTAAAAAGCTGACAGGCCAGACACCCTTCATGTTAGTTTATGGGCAATAAGTTGTGATACCCAAGGAGTACATAATTCCTAGTTTGAGGATTGCAGCTTTTACATATATGGCACACCCTGATATGATGGAGGAAAGAATGTCGCATTTTCTTGCTTTGGAGGAAAAAATATTTATAGCAGGACTACATCAGCAAGTACAAAAAGAAAGAGAAAAGGCCTAGCATGACAGACATGTTAAGAAAAATAAGTTCCAATTAGGATACCTTGTTCTCCTCTATGACAGTAAGGTTGTGAAATTTCTAGGAAAATTCAAGATGCAATGGTTGGGTTCATATATTATCAAGCACATTACTAATGGAGGCGTAGTTCAATTAGTGAAGTTAAATGGAGAATTGATTCAGGGAAGAACAAATGGTAGCAGGTTGAAGTTGTACAGGGACAATCCTTCCCCTTCAGCTTCACTCTGAAGAAGAAAGAAGAAAAGTCTTAGTTCCACGTGCAATGAAAGTGGGCACTAGTCTATAAACTAAGCTTGATAGAGCTTCCACATAGGAAGTTACTTTGCTACAGTCTGGATTATGTCAAAGTTTGTAGGAGCCTCGATCTAAGAAGGGTTCTTCGCTATAATATGGGATGATTCTATGTTCGCTAGAAAAATTTGAATGTTAAAAGGGAAAGTTAACATTAAAACACATAGAGAGTTGCATTTATGAGGACGGATTGATAAGATCTAAGGATAGATATGAAATTAATGAGCACAATTTGAACAAAATATGAGCTAATGATGGGATTAGAAATTCAAAATTGTTATAAAAAGCAACTTCCTGCCCAGATTTGGCACTTTTCTAAATTGAGAATTCGAGTGTTGCTATTGCGGAGAAGCTGCAGAAATTTTTGTTGTTGTATGTCGTCTAAGATTTCTTGGGAAGAAATTGTTTGTATATTTCATGAGAAGGGCATAAAATCATGGAAGCAAAATCATCCACAACAAAATCATTACCCACGTAGCATAGATCTCCATGAAAGAAACCAACCAAAGAGGAGAGAATGAAGAAGAAACAAGATAAGAAACTTGTAGAGCCTCAATATGAAACCAAAAAAGTCAGAGAGAATGAGGAAGAAGGAGAGCAAGTGGAAATGGAAATAGATATTGGCGCAACATTTCCATCACCTCTACCACCATATATCCCATCTAGAAAATTAAATGAAAAACCAGTAAAAGAATAGAAGGATGTGAAGTATGGCACATTCACACCCATATTGTCAGAGTCAATACCATTTACTAGAGAAATCCTTGGGAAAATTGCACAGTTGAAGTTTGTAGACTATGATTTCAATGAGAGAAAGATATATGCACAATTTGCACTAGATAGATACTTAAAGCAAGTGCACTACGTTGAAAGTGGTGTGATGAGGTTAGAGCCACAACATTGTGTGGTTGGGTTGGCACAATTGGGGTTCTTGAACATGTTGAATGTGTCACACTTCAGCAGAAATCCAGGGAGCAAAAACTGTGTGATAAATTTGCTCATACTGGTGCACGATGGATGCCTATGGATGGGGAAGATGATCCCTATAGACCAATTTCTCATACAAATAATTACAAGACTACAGTATCAAGGTTGGAACCTCGCAGAAGATTTTTTTGGAAAATATCAGGACCACACCATAGTCAAAAGCATGAAGAAGAAGCTCGAAATGATAAAAGGCAAGCGACGATATAACATAAACCAAATCAGTAACCAAGGAGTTTGCTTCATAGCACACATATTTTCTGGGAAGATCATGATAAAATGTCCGGCTATTGAGGTCCTTTAATTGGTGGTTTCATTAGCTACGCTGTGCGTTAATGGGGTTTAGTAAAACTGGACCACATGTCTATGCCAAGAGTTTCTGGATGACTGTCGCAAGGTTCAGGAGAAAGGTACCACATTTCATTATGCATGGTTTAGTTTAATAATTGCAATGCTAGCATGGAGAGAGTTGGACGATATGCAGTTCCCTCCGGTGGCTTGAGATGTTTATGAAGTTGCACGGTATGCCTCACTGTGGTATACCACCCAAGAATCGCGAGCATAAGAGAAGAGTATGTTCGTTGTATTATATCATATGGACTTACATATGTTTATGTGAACCATCATCCTTGCCTTTCGTGGAGCTTATACGAGGAGTATAGCTCAGTTGCAAAGTTTAAGGTTGATTTCCACAAAGTGTATATTCAGGCCCACAAGGACACAAACAAGAAGTGGCATCCCCTGCCATATTTGGTAATAGAATATGACCTCTTAGCATAGGTACAACAATGGCCAACAAAATGGATGACTATGCTAGACACACAAGCAGAAGATAGTGTGACAAAGGAGGACATATTTCAGCATGGGGAAGCAAGCGAAAAGGACAAAGACAAGGAAAATAATGAGTAAGAAGAAGAGAAACATGACGAGGGTCACCAAGGTCCTTTTGGAGGTGATGAAAAAAATAAAGAGTCTGAAAAGATAGAAACAAAACAAGTTGTCGAAGAAAAGAGGAAGGCACAGGGCGAAGCTTCCATGAAAAGAAAAAAGAAACAGAAAGCAGACAAGACAAAGGATATCATGCTAGTGGTCCTTACTTATGGGGACTTGGACCAGATTGGGGATAGGATTTAGGATGCGAAAGAAGAATCATGGAATAAGTTAGAAGATTGATATGACACACTTCTAATAGGTGTGTAGGAGCACACCACAGAACTTAAATTATTGGCACAGATAGCTAGACATCCAACAAAAGTAGTGGAGAATATTGGAGAAGAAAGGAAAATAGAGTCTACACTTGTAGCATGGATAACATCGATACCTGCCGAAGCCCTAGAGTTTGACTTTGCCGAGGTTCAGTAGTAGGCTAAAGAATGGAGGAATGTCAACATGAACATCATAGAAGTACCATTACAGAGATTACACAAGATGCACTTGGAAATCATAGCTAAGCTAAAGTTGCACAAACAACACACCTCACAGATGAACATTTAGGTAGAAAGAGAGTGAGCTTCATTATAGAAGAAGCTCGACTAGGCAATCCAGGAGAGGGATCAGGAAATACAACAAAAGCAGAAGCTGAAGGAAGTGGTCAAAGCCACATGCTGTGAAGTTCCAAACCTTGATGTCCGATAAGAAGAACCAGTGGAGGACAAGATCATGAAGCTTGGCCTTGTAGTAAAAGGATATACCAAAAATATGGCCGAAGTAAAATTTTCATATGACATGAAGATCAGTGAGCTGCAGCTAAAGCTACAAAAAACCACACCAGAAGAAGTACGGGATCAAAGGGAGACTGACCTCAAGGCTACAATGGCCAACATCTCCATAGTAGTGGAAAATTATGGGAGGATTTTATATGAGAACTTACAGATTTGGACTTTGCTGAAGGAAGATCCAAATGTGGAGAAACTACAGGAAGATATTCAACAGAAATAGTTAGTTGGAATAGATTCGAGTAACTGCAGAGACATTACCAATCTCATGTAATTTCGCAAAGATTAATGAGGGAAAAGCCCTCCAAAAGAAGATTGAGGAGTTGAGGAAGGAAGAGTAGGTTTTGACAGAGAGAACTCAACCATGGTAGGACGAGGCTCTCAAACTGTCCCAAGTAGTAGATGAGAAGCTTAAAGAGATTTGATAGAGGGAGACAACAATGATGTATAAGGCTACATAATCTGCCACAAAAGCACTATTGGAGGAAGTTTGCAATGAAGAGAAGCAAGCCACCGAGATTTTGTCGCAGTTGAACAATGCCTACAACAATATTGCAACAAAGATCAGAGGAAAAGTGGCTGAGTGACTCGGGATGAGTCACATGTGAGTGTTGGGAGTTTATTGGGTGCATCCCAACTTGGCCAAGATTTTGGCAAAGACTCCACATTTTTTAGGGCAAAGCATGTAGTAGAGCATGTAGCGGAGCAAGCAGTAGAGTAGTAGAACATGAAGTGGACCATGCAGTGGAATAATTGGAATATATTGCACTATGTAAGGGCTTCGGGGTGGGTTGAAGCCCCTCCTTTTGTAATAGCATGATTTTGTATAGGGTTTTGGGCCATAGTTGTTTGTTTTAGGGAGTCCATGGTACTTGGATCATGGTATTGTAATGATGTAACCCATCATGTAATAGTATAATTCATCCATATTAGTGTTATGGTTGTATTATTATGATATATAGTTGTGTAGCAAAGGAGAGGCTTTGCAACTGAGTGCACAAAGGCCTAAGTCTACAACTAAGACGTAGACAACCTACAACTTAGTGCGCAAGCCAAGAAATGTTTATTGTATAAAGATTCATTATATAAGAAACACTTCTTATGGACGTAGCCCCACATTGGGGTGAACCAAGGTACATCAATGTTCATGTGTATATTTTCTTAGTATATTTTTTAGAATTGTAGTCATTACAATTGCATTTGATTTCAGCAATGATGGTTTAGGGTTTTATATGAAATGTTTAAGTGTTTAATCTAATGCAGTGAAGTGATCTATGAATGATAAGAATAAGAAAACATAATAATACCACATCTCCACATCCTTTAAGGCTACAAAAACCTAGTTCTGCATCCTCCCATAGTCACTTTGAGTGCTATGATCTGCTTGCAAGTCGTTTCCGAAAGGGCCAGTGTTGGGTCCCTATAATACTAGTGATTACCCCATTACTATTGAGTTATGCCCCTTATTAATATTGTTGTGCCCCTATTGTCCCCATATTGTTATTACTGTGCCCCATAGAATCCCTCTATTGTTATTTTTGTGGCTTTATATAATTATTGTTAGGTTGGTTGGGTTATATTGTGACTCCTTAGACTCCTATATATAGAAAGGAGGTTTTGTCATTTGTATCATCCAAGAATTGTTCATTTATGTAATGTAAAAGAGGTTTCCCCCTCGAAGAGGCTGAATTCTAAGGCGTTGATCTATCTTTTCTATCTTTTCTTGAGCTGGTTTCATAATGATTGAGGATTTTGTTGGTGTTTTGTATAGATCGAACTTGGGTCAGCCAAACCAAGCCAACACTTTCTATGCCTCCAATTATGAATATTGTTAGACATATGTGTATAGGTGTCCTACTTAAAAGTATACAAGATATTGGTTCCAACATTTGGTCATGAATGTAACTGAAAGTGATTCATGTGCATTCGTGTGAAGGAAGCATAGTCACTATAGGATGCATTATCCAACTCAATACACCATTTTGAATAATTCTCAGTTAGGGTTCTTTGGAAAAGGCACAACCTCGAAAAATAAACCACTAAATAATTATATGAATAAAAGATCGCTGGTGATAAGCATGGTAGATTTTTTCTTGGATTTCCTTTAAATTTGGGAAGATAAGAAGGAAATTGATAGGCATTAGAGACCACCTAGGATCACAGAATATGGGGTCATTATTGAACTTGTCCAAATTGGGAAAATAAAGATATGCTAGAAATGAAAGTTGATTTTTGTGGAATGGGTCTGAGGGTAGAGAATAACCCCAATATGTACCTTTCTATCCCACCATAACAAAGTTTCTAGAAGGTGAATATTGACCAAAGGGTTGTCTGGAGCTAGAGTACTAAGGCCCTGGACTAGCCATCATGGTGAAAGGATGATTTCCCATAAGGGTTTTCCCTTATAGAAAAAGGAACTCCAGAAAGTATGACTACTAATGGGATTATACCTGACACTAGAATGAAGACCCATTGGTTTAAAAGAACTACGTAAGCATGAAAAATCATGGGCATAAAGGCACTAGTGGTGACATTTCCCCCAGGTAAATTAGCCCCTCTAAAATATTGGAAACCTCCATAGAATGGTGTTCCTTCAAACACGTAAGTACCCCAAGGATTGAAGGTTCCCTGGAAAAATATATTTCCCCCATAAAAACCAAGGAAAAACATAGATCGCCCTAAAAAGATTGTCGAAAATGATTGACCCATATAAGAGATTGTGACCATGGGGATAGATGAACTAGTTGTAAACCACCCATCTCCCATGGGTTGAATCAGGATCTCCCCCATTCGAAGCATGAATCTTGGTGGAGAAAGGGACACATACAAACTTGGTAAACTTGGAACTATAGTAACAGTTAGTGGGATTCCCCATTGCAAGGAAAAAAGTGTAGTTGAAATTGAGGGAGTAGGATTATCACACTAATCAATTATAAATAAGACATCGCAAAAGACACTCTTGATGTGGATATTGATGATAGATCCATTTCCCCCATGGTAGAACCACCATTGTCACCAAAAATTGGATGAGAGAAAAAGGAAAGAGGCTCTGTAAAAAAGGGACTTAGCTATACGAGTATGGGGTCAAGAGGGTTAGTTAGAGTTTGGTTGATGTGTGGTGGCATATTTTCATTGATAACTTCAAAATTGACCACATATTCCCTTTAAAACCAAGGTTATCCCCCAACTCATTTTTGACCTAAGCCCTCTGATATTGGAGTTGTCCTACATCATTGAGGTGGTGGACCCTCCTCTTTAGGAGAATGGTTTAGTAAGTCTTCAAGAACAATGTGCATTTTGGTCATCCATAGTGAATATATGTTTATTATTAAATCAATTAATTTTAGTCACCCCTATGGCCAAATAGACTCGAATCGAATAACATGCATTGTAAAGACCCTAAGGGATTCAATAGGAAAATCAAGTAAAACAATTTCCTCTTGCAATCCAAGACACTTGAGGTAATCAATCCCCCAAGGACCTTAGACTAACAAAGGACTGGAGAAGTTGTTATCCCAACCTTCCTATATCATTTTGTTGATGGTGTTGGATACTACCAACATGCAAGGAGGTATCCCCAATGAGAATTCCCTATTAGACTTCACACCATTTGGTGTGGGATCCCTTTCAGAACAAAGGCTCAGTTTCCATATTCTTAAATATCTACCTGTTGATGGTGCTGGACCCACCAACATGTCAGGGGATATCCTCGATAATAAGTCCTAATTAGAACTCAGATCATTTGGTGTAGGAGTCCCAGCAGTGGGTCGTACGGTAACGCCTTGACCGCAGTTTCGCACAGAGGCAAGTAAGATGTCTTTGTTGGTAGCAAGGGTGTGACATATGCGGTAAGTCAAGGAAGGTGCATGAGAGGTTCTAACACACGGAGGGTGAGGTGAGTGAACCCCTTGGGAACCTGTGATAGCACGGAGTTAAGAAGGGGACATACGATCAAATATGCATCACAACATGGAAGGCAACTTAGCTAACAATCCAAAGTGATGGTTAAACCAACAACACATTTTAGAAAGATTCATACATAAATATGTAGAAATTGCTACTCATACATGCATAAGAAAACATATACATATATCATTTAGAGTACTCAAGATAGCTGAAATAAAATACAACATATGCATGAAATGTGTTGGCTCTATTATATTAAGAAGTGTAAGTTCCAGTCATACAATACATCCATGTCCAACCACTAGTTCTGACAGCGGAACATTACAACCACAACTGCTTGCTCCTCCAAAGAGATATACTAGTTCTGCGCAGTTGAGAAGCCAAGGTTCATTACAATAATGTTCAAGCTTTCTCTAAGATAGTCTTATAAGAAGCTTGGTTGACCAAAATCCTATACAATGAGTTATGAGGGACTATTTATAGCAAAGGGTGGGGTGGCCCTTGACATTCCATTTTGTGACAGTTCATCTACCCTCATGAATATTTATCTACTCTATGACTATTACATCCAACTATCGACACTTGAACTTACACTTGACAAGATGTTACATTACAATGCACATGTACCCATGTGAGACAAAATGGCTTGAGCAAGCCATGCAAGACATCACTCTGACTCAGACAACTATTGGAAGCCCAGCTCTTCGACATCCTCATGGTGGTTGATAGTAGTGAACTGATGCCAAGATCGGTAGTTTGCGATGGTGTCCATGTACTCTAAGGTGACACATTTCTGGAACCTGACTCTTGCCTCCATAGCATCTAGGTACACTACTCGGGCTCCTCTGTCCAACTCGTTTGATAGCATGCACATCATTGTATTGAGTGTGGACGAACCAACAACATACTTGTGCATGGTGTCTGCACTGATGGACAAGTTTGGGCTGGTGGCTATGTGCCTTTGTCTTCGCCTGGGTGAGTGTCCGAATATATGGGATTGCATGTGCATGCACAAGAACATCCATACTCTTGAATACAAATGCATGGGAAGCCTATAGATTAGTGATGAGATGCGCGAGCTCTTCACAGTTCCATATATGACCCCAGATGTGTGCCTTCAACTTGACCACTCTAGGCTTCATCATTTTAGGCAAGTGAAGTATGGATCCCTTGTATCTCATCATCCATGTTTGCATGTAATCAACATCAACATTCACATTAAACAAGATATGTGCTCTTCTAGCACATCGTTGCTGCCATCTGTTGAGATGGATGACTACCTTATGCACGGTACTAAAATTGGAATACAATGTCAAATCACTGTGTCAAGGGATAATACTTCATCCAGTATTGCCTTCTTCAATTTCGCTTGGGTTGATGCTGTAACCAATTCTCCTCCCCACTTGTCGTCTATAGCTCCTTCGCCATTCGCTCGTTCTCATCTACCAGGATACGAACACTCAAGCTAGTGGCTTTGACGTATGCTCTGGTATCATCAGCCAATGTTTATTTATGTTTGTGCACGTTAGGCACGAGCACTCATTCCTCAAACTGTGCAGGAGATGTATGATCATCTGGAGTCGACACTCTGTAAGGATTTCACAACTGATCTATGTTCAGACTCGTCGAGTGAGATGTTTGTTATAGACATTTTTGGGCCCTTCAACCCCAATCAAAAATGTCCATAAACTGAGGGCTCCTAAGTCCCTAAAAGTATTGCTTCACTGCCTAAAGGAACAAGGTCAGCTGATTACATCATCTCCCAGAAGTTCTCCACTAAAAGCTACTCATAAATGGTCAAAACTAGACCATACTGAAAACCCAGTATAGAGGGTGTGATGCATACCACTCTCCCAGTGTACAAGGTGTGATGCATACTGAATGGATCCTCTGTAGGGTGTGATGGTCGGGAATGGAAAAATGGCAGGGACAAAATGCAAGGTGGAAGATCATGGAATCTTCCAGAAGCTTCCCCTCTGACACTTGCCTCTCTGTTTTCGACCAGGGATGAGTAAGAGATCATAATTCTCCAAGTGGAATCAACAACTATCAGAGCAAGGACACTAATCAAGACCCCATAAGATGACTCACCTCCCTACAATCATCTATATATGGATCCCTCATCACAAAGATCCAGAGGTTGGAATCTTGTATTTTGTAGAGAAGTGCTTTTGGTTTTCTGGTGTATATTCATAGTGTTGGGTGATCTAAGCTTTAATTAAGGTGAAGAAGGGCTTTCTTGCTGGAGGATGATGTTGGGTTAGAACATATGGTTGTAATCCTCTTGCTACTTTTCATCTTAATAAAGCTATTCAAGTTTTCCTCCATATTCTTGTATGTTTGTTTATATATGCATTTATATGGTTAACACATATCTGGTCCTGTGTTATTTATGAATATAGATCTTTGTTCTTTGATAGTAGTTTGTTGTTGTGATTCCACAGGTGCTCTTTGAAGCTGGGCAGATGAAGAAGAAGTAGCAAAGCTTTATCAGGAAGGAGAGGAATCAAACAAGGAAATCAAGCGCAAGACTAAGGTTGGTCTCCTTTGTTCCACTCTTATCTATTTTCATAAAGGAAAGCGAAAGTAGACTTTACTTGTTTGTTTCTAAGATAGCCACCAGTCTTAGTGGGAATAGCAGCATCCGAGTGGACACTATTCCCGGTAACAATGTTGTGCATCTCCTCCTCAAGATTGTCTCCAAGGATTTCTATGTCTCCTTGGTCACTTGGGACTTTCTCCTCTTCTAGACATGGTGAAGCTGGTGGATCGACCTCTTGGTGATGAGGCATGAGGTCAATGTCTTTCTCTAACCCCTAATTCTCCATATCTGTATCCATCTGTTAAATTCCTTGCTCTATCTCCTGAGCGAAGTCCTACTCGTGTGATGGTTCACCCTATCTGCCTGATGCCAGCTATTCTGATGAGTCTACTACCTGTATGGGCACAGTTTCATATTTTTGTACAAGTTTCCCCCATGTTGTTCCTATTCCTACTACGATTCCTTCTCCTGTCTGCGCAACTCCTGTTCCTTCCGAAGTTGCTCCTTCAACTCATGCAACTCCTTCTCTATTTCTCTCTCTGCATTTACGTGTTTCTCTTGTCACGTTGTTGCCTCTTCGCCTCAATGGCCAAAGTTGATTTCTACACAAGTGGGTCTTCTCGAAACTTGCAGTTTTTCTCTTCCTCCATGCGGTCGAAAATATTCCTCTTACCCTTGTCACGCACTGGTATATTTACCTTTGTTGTTGTTGCTCCTTCTGGTGCTCTCCAATATGTTGCTTCACGCTGCTTTTCTATCCATTCCACAGTGAGGCCTACCGGTTCATTAAATTTGGAGGAGTTTTAAAAATATCTCCATGGTCCTTCCTCCGCCCATTGACATGCCCCGTGGATCTAGTTGAACTGTACTCTCTTGCTGTGATCTTTCACAAGACAATGCAGGTCATACGGATTGTAACTGTGGAGGTCAAATGGATACTTCTTCATCTTCTCTGCTTTGACATCTGCATGTTTGAAACTCTATATCTCGTATAAATTGATCCATAATGGAAGATCGGGCTAAGATGCCTTCTTCTTCTGGTGCAGCCTGGCTGTCAATCCTGCCGAGATGTGATATGATACTTCCTGCATGACATTGTTGACATGGACTATAGGATGACATGGCAATGTCAAGCCACTCTCTACTTCTTTTTTCTTTGTTTCTTTATGATAGATGGGATAATGTCTTCTTTTTCCTCCATATGGCTTGATGATAAGGAGTATTTAATGTGATAGTTGATCTGACTAACTACTGTCATAGCTAATGTTCCTTTGTCTTCTCGCGATTGATCAAATTATTCTTACAACTTCAAAAGTGTCTTCTATCAAGGTATCCTTCTTCATCCCCTTCATCATCATCTTGTCATAACATGATTGAACACCTGCAATTGAAATCCACTCATGACAATACAACATTAGTCCAATAAATACCCTTGTCTAACATGATTCATAACAATACATTAACTCACTTGGAACCAGGTGACAGGTTGGGGATCAAGCTTAGGTATTGCATAATTGCGCAACTCAGGATGATAGGGTCAAGGACTGAGCCTTGAGAGTGTGCAGTTCAGGCTAGATTGTGCTTGACGAACTACATAGTTGAGGGATTGAAGGGGCTAGGATGAGGACGTGATCACTTAGTTTTCCCACTGTGTAGTTGTGGAAGGACATGAGTTTAGGTGATTGCACAGTTGCACAGTTTAGGTGCTCAAGGCTAAGGCTTGAGGACTGAGATTGCCCAATGCATAGTTCAGGTTGGGTTGGAGGCAAATATTACACAATTCTGGAGCTTAGGGGTTGGGCTTGAGCACTGATATTACCGAGTGAATAGTTCTGGGAGGTAGAGATTTCGCATTACGCAGTTTCAAGAGGAAATGTTGTTGCTTGAGGACTAATACTACACAATGTGTAGCTCATGCTGACTTAATGAGGTTGAGTGGCCCAGTAGGGGAGTTTTCCTAGTTTTGACTAAGTGTTGTATCAATAAGATGAATCTGAACATAAGCAAGACTTGAACATGACCAGCACTTAGATTACTTGATGATACAACATGGAACACTCATAACACATGATAAACATACTTTTCCTCAATGTAACAACTTTGTGATGACTTACCCAAAGTGCGATACCAAAGATACACTTTATGATGATGGTGATGACACTTGTGTGACAATGCTTAAAACTTTAAGAATGAGTGTGATACATGTTTAAATGGTAAGAACAACCCATTAACATGAATACCACCCCTTGAAACAAATAAAAAGTTGTTATGAAACTAGCTCACAAAAAGATAGAAAACATATGTCAACACCTTAGGAATAAGCCTCTTTGAGGGGGAAAAATCCTTTGCATTACACAAATGAAAAATTCTTAGATGATTCAAATGAAAAAACCACCTTTCTATATATAGGAGTCTACGAGGTCACAATATAACCAAGCCGACCTAACAATAATAATATAAAGGCACAAAAATAACAATAGAGGGATTCTATGGGGCACAATAATAACAATATGGGGACAATAGGGGAAAAATAACAACAATAAGGGATACATCGACAATAATAATGGGGGGATCACTAATATTATAGGGATGTAACATGCCCCTCTCCTTCAAAAAATTGTTGTCCTCAATGCTTGAGTAGTTCTGGATGCTTCTACATAAAATTCTCATCCTCCCATGTGGAATCTTCAACGGGTAAGTTCTTCCACTTGATGAGATACTCTGAAATTGATAGATTTTGTAGCTGTCGAGTTCTTGTTTCTTTGACTACTTCAGGTTCCAATATGATTTTTCCTTCCTCATCAAGTTTTGGCAATATTGTCTGAAATGGAAGCTTGTGACCTATAACCTCCTTTAAGCATGAAACATGGAAAAATAGGTGCACTCAAGAAGCTACAGGAAGCTCCAATTTGTATGCCATAGTACCTATATTTTGCAACACCTTGTCTACACCATAATACTTTGGTGATAATTTGTTATCCTTCTTAGCTTACTTGAGGGACATTTGCTTATATGGTTGTAGCCATAGGAATACCCAATCACCTACCTTAAAACTTCTTTTGTTGGGATGTTGATCTGCTTACTATTTCATTCTATTCTGTGCCAAGGTGAGGTTATCCTTTAAGAGTTGGAGAACTTCTTGTTGATGCTCGATGTGATCCTCCACTGCTTGAACCTTAGAATTTTCATAACATTTGGTTTCAGAGCTTTGGATTCTAAGGTTTCTCTGCTCCAAACAGGTCATCGTGGAATTTTCGCTATAACTTTTTGTCTGCGACATTTTAGAAGCTAAAAAAAAACAATTGAGAAGAAATCTTGCTGAAGCTCGAGTCTTAATTTTAGATCTTGTCTCACCTTATTTTCAGAGATATGATCTGCGGAAGTTAGGGTTTTTGAAAGCTCCATAATTTCATCTAAAATAGGTCATCGTGGAAGTTTTGCTATAACTTGTTCGATACGATGTTTCAGAAGCTAAAAAAAAAAAACCATTTGAGAAGAAAGCGATCTAAACCTTAGGTCCAAATTTCAGATCTTGTCTTGCTACATTTTCAAAGATATAATATGGGACATTTAAGGTTTCTGCATGCTCCCGAATTACATCCTAAATAGGTGACCTTGGGAAAATTTTCATAACTTCCTCTTTAAGCAGCAAATTGAAATTTCGTAAGAAGTTCAGAATGAGGACAGACTATAGTTTTCTGTGTATCAGTTTCAAGTCCTAAGGTTGAAACAATGACATGTGGAATGTCGTACAAGTTCGCTCTATTGAACTAGTCTATAATCAGGTCATCATGGGAGATTTGGCATAACTCTTCCTTGGAGAATCCAATTTCGATCAAACTAGTGGCATTGGAAAGAAGATGCAGAGGGCTATTGTAGGTCATTATTTTAGAAATGGGAGATCCAAAATTATAGAGGTACATCAGATTCAATATCGAACTCCTACAAAGAAAAAAGAGGTGTGTATTTGTTTTTTTAATTTTTGCAAAAGATTGGTTTGAAAAATTAGTTTGAAGGAATTCAAGGGGCATAATGAAGAATTATTATCGGTAATTGATGCCCCAAAGAAAGAAAATGGAAACACCTAGTAAACAACCTCAAAGCTCTAGCATGACTCATGAAGATGAGGAAGAAATGCAACATGATATATCAATATTATGAAACCAAGTGCAACAAATTTCACTTGCACAAAAGGTAACAAAAAATAAAATGGATGGTTTAAAGAAAGACGTAGAAGCTAAGATAGATGGTTTAAAGAAAGACGTAGAAGCTAAGATGGATGGTTTAAAGAAAGGTGTAGAAGCTAAGATGAATGACTTGGATGCTAAGATGGACAACGTGGAGGCTAAGATGGATGGCATGGAGGCTAGGAAGGACGGCATGGAAACTAAGATGGACGGTGTGGAAGCTAAGATGGATGAGTTAAAGGAAGGCACAGAAGATTTGCAGACAAATTTGAAGACAAATTTGACAAAGTTTCTACAAGGAATTCTTACTAATGGCGAAAGGGTAGTAAAGGAAACTCGGGATGAGAACAAAATAAATGTTAATCATGATTTCATAGACTCTAATGTTGGATCGAAGAACCACCATGTTCCAAAGATCGATATGAGGAAGTTTGATGACAAGGATCCCAAAACATGGATACTACAAATGGAGCAATTTTTCGATCTCCATAATGTGAAAAACACACAAAAGGTACACATTGCAACTTTATATTTGGAACCAAATCAATCTGTATGGTATCGATGGCTTTGCTCTCATAAAAAAATTGTCACATGGGTTATTTTTACGGATGAAATGATAGCACATTATGAGGATACAAAAAGAAACACTTTTTTTAGCCAATTGATAAATCTCAAACAAAAGGGTCAATGATGGAGCACATTTAGGACTTCCAAAAATTGAATATAAGGGTAAAAGATATTCCAGAGGAGCATAGGATTGATGTGTTCATAGGGACTTTAAAAGATAACATGCAACATGAGGTTCACCTTTGGGAACTAGATTCATTGGAGAAGGCATTCAGGTTGGCAAGAAAAATGGAAAGAAAAATTATGGCAACAAGGAGGCCTACCACTCACAATCATAAAGATGGAATTTTTACCTCCCCTAGCCATCCACAACCTACAAGGTTGACACCACAACAATTGGAAGAAAAAACAGCAAAAGGGCTTTGTTAAAGTTGTGATAGCAAATACACTAAATGTCATAAGTGTGCTGAGAAGAAATTATTTTACATAGATTGTGAAGAGGAGGAAGAAAAGGAACAAGAAACATCAAAAGAAGAGGATATACACCAGGAACAAACCCCAAAAAAAGAAGAAATGAATCTGACCATATCTTGTAATGCATTGGCTGGAATTACCACTCCTCAAACTATCAAGATAGAAGGGCATATCAAGAATAAAAAGGTAATAGTGTTGATTGATTCGGGAAGTACCCATAATTTTATTCATTGTAAGATAGACAAGGAATTAAATTTCTTCCTATATCTAGCACCAGAGTGTCAAGTGATGTTTGCAAGTGGAGGAACCATAAATTGCTCAGGAAAGTTCCATAATATAAAGCTATCCATGGAGAATATGTATTGAATATCCCAATGCTTTCCATTCCAATGGGTGGTGTTGATGTTGTACTAGGAGTCCAATGGCTACAATCCTTGGGTACAATAGCTTTTAATTTTCAAGAACTTTTCATGAATTTTCTTCTGAAGGAAAGGAAGTTGAATTAAGGGGTATCGCAGGGAAACTGAGAAAGATAATCAACTCTAATACCAAATGTTATGAAACTAGCTCACAAAGAGATAGAAAAGATAGATCAATGCCTTAGGAATAAGCCTCTTTGAAGGGGAAACCTCCTTTACATTACACAAATGAACAATTCTTGGATGATTCAAATTACAAAACCTCCTTTATATATATAGGAGTCTACGGGGTCACAATATAACCAAGTTGACCTAACAATAATAATATAAAGGCACAAAAATAACAATAGAGGGATTCTATGGGGCACAATAATAACAATATGGGGATATTAGGGGAACAATAATAACAATAAGGGATACAATGACAATAGTAATGGGGGGAGCACTAATATTAAAGGGACCTAAAAAAAGCGCATTCACATTGTTTGACTGAGCTAAAAGACGACACTTTCATTTTCTTCAAAAAGGAACAAGAAAACTTAGAGAAAACATGTGTGATGACAATCAATGTTTGCAATGACAACATACGAAGACAAACTAGGCAATGAAATTGGATGTAGGCCAAAAGTTTGGAGGGTGTTGTAGCAATGACAACGCTTGGTGACACATTGGTAGAATTCCAGCTTCTCTGTCTTGGTTAATTCTTTTGTGAAGGGTCTAGTTCTTCAGGGAGTATTGATTCATCATTCATATTACCTCATCTTCCCCACTTAACCTATGCATAAACTTAGTCCCCTTCATCCATTTATCGGTTAAACACAAACATAAGACCAAGAATATCGCAATGTTTCAAATTAGGAAAGGGTGATATAGTTTGTGAACTTTAGGTTTTCAAAGTATAATTTTCATCTCTAGTGTTGCTTCACTACTAGAAAGCTTGTACAGTACCCCATCGAAGTCACTATAGGAAAAAAAACATTGATCCACTACCAGCAAGCCTAGAAAGTACCCCGACAAAGTTACTTGCTTCACATCCCTTCACAGGAAGCCTTTCTCTTCTTTCTCCCTTTATTTATAAGAGAAAAATTAGAGCTATGTCCTACACTAGTACTACCTACATCTATTATACAAATATCATTATCACTAGTTGGATTTATAGAAAGGAGTTCCAACTATTCATCTCATGGGACCGGTGAAGGCTGACCTAGATAACATCTGTGATCGGTTTCCAAAAAATAATTTTTGAAAATGACTTTTGCGAAGGCCATCGGTTCATTTTTCTCTTCGAGTTGTGTCAATATGTGCTTCATGTATTGATCAATATCAACATGAATATAATTACTCCGGCCCTTGTACGAAATCCATAAGTGAGACCACTCCATCGAAAAGTATCGTTGAAATTTGTTGGACCAATCTCTGCTTAACAGTAAACCATATGCTTTTGGACTGTCCACAACTATAATATTGATAGACTGATGAACTTGGTGATCAGATGAAAGATGGATGAAAACATTCATGAGTTCACATATAGCCTCGAAAAATGACCTATCCAGTCGTATAATATGTACATCGGTCTTGTCCCAATGTGCAATTGATTTTCTTAACGATTGACAATGGCATCACATTCGCAGATACACAGGAATCGACTAAAAATTGTGAACATTATAATTGAAAATTTTGAAAGTTAACAGAAAAGGTGGGAAGAGTGTGTTAGGATTTATATTTCACAATTTACAATAGATTCGAGGATATCACAAGAGTTACCTTATATCCTCTTTATCTTATTGAGTGTCTAATAAGAGTGTTTCAAGGATCAGGCATGCGGGCCTCTTATCCTTGTGAGATCGAAAAATGAAATGTTTGCATAAGGTATTTTCATGTTTTCCACGATCTTATAATTTTTTCTAACAATCGCATTGGGTTGTGCTAATGAGTCGGGAAGTGTGGATTTTTCTACAGTAGTATGAGTGTTGGACTTGTTATTGTTATTGTTGGAAGTTTTCTTTGAAGCAAGAGCACCTCCAGATTTGTTTTGTGAATTATAAACGGGATTTTAAGGTGACAAAATTATACATAACAATTGTTTCTTAATCTCATTCTCAGAAAAAGGTCCCTTTCTTTGGAGCTTCACTCGCTGTCAGTTGATCAACGCTCTATTTTTCAGCATTGTATATAACACTGAATGTGTTGACTGAATGTCCATGATTGTGTTGTCTTCAGTCGCATTAGGCTCACTTGTCTCTTCATTTTTCTCAGACTATTCCTATGTCAAAAGATTATCTATGAGTTTTGAAATCATAATGTTCATAATATGATTCCATTGTGAGCATGTCTTCTCAGGGTGTTTCTCTTGATGGAAAGTGCATAATGTATCCATACCCAAACTTTCAATGTTGAACACTTTGTTGGAACTCTGAGCGAATTTGGCCTCGAAGAATTGTTTCTAGTAGTTGATGGCTTACTTGACTGTCTCTTACATTCTGAAACTTTGTTTGCGAGAAACTGCAAAGACTTGGTCAATCTCTCCATATCAAAAGAATCTTTTTCCTTTGTTCTACTAGAAGAGGCTTGGTTCTTCTTACCATATTCCTTGGATTCTTTAGAAGCATCATCATTTTTTATGACTCCAATGGATAAGAATTCCCTTTCTATGGCAAGAGCTTATGCAAAGTTCAAGGCCAATGTTTCTTTCAAATCTCTCTTCACAAACATGGAAATCTTAGCCGGCAAGGTAGATGTGTAATAATCTCTAGAGATATGATCGTGAGGTTGCACATCCATAGGGAACTTATTCAACAATCGTATAAATATTTGATTATTTCCTTTTCTCCTACTTTTCAAATTCCCAAGTGCTTTTAGTAACATGGCAAGAGTTTTGTTATTAGCGAATTTCTCAAGAAGCAACTTCTTAAACTACCTCCAGTTTCGAATTGAATTGGATGGAAATTTATTACATCATACTAATGCTCTACCTTCTAAGGTATATTGAAAAATTCTACAAGTGGCATCATCAAAATTTACCTCAAGCACCCTTAGATGCATGTAGAACTCGTCTATATGATCTTCGACTTTAGACTTCTTGTCCAGGTCGAACTTTGACAACAACTTTTTTGGATGTTTAGGCATATTGTGTAGATTATCTGAAAGAGTGAGTAGCCCTTGGGCCATCCAATCCAAATATAAATAAACCATGTTTTCATCTTTGTCATCCTTCTCTTCTTTTGAATCTGAAGAGACTTCTCCATCACCATTAGGATCTGCATTATGATCAAGGTGATCCTTGTCAAAAAACTAAAAATCTTCTCCTTCACTATCTATATTCTCCCCAATAGGTGGAATTTCCCCTCATTTCTTTGTAGGTTCAACCAAATCTTTGAGGGTTATGATAACCAAATCTTCCATCGATGAAACAAGAACACCACTGGGAGTTACTTCTTTTCATAAAGGCTTATGAAGTAGAATCACAATGATGGGGAGAAGACCAAGAGATTTTGCAAACTGACGAGTGATGGGTTGTATGTTCCAGAGTTGATTGTAAGTATCTTCAAAGGCTTTCCCTGGATTAGACTGTATAATTTATTCATTTTCATGAACACGAATAGGAATGGAAATGGGAATGTTGTTGCCTTGCGCAAAGTTTTATTTGTTAAGATGTGGAGAATTTTCATCCATAAAAAAATGGTTTCCCTCCTAGCGCCAGAATGTTGACAGCATTAGATACCGCCAACATGCAAGGGGGTATCCATATTCTTAAAAATCTACCTTGGCTTCAAACTTTAACATGAGAGAGTAATGCAGTTGTAATTTTGGATTATCAAGTGAGAATGCTTTGTGGTTATTCAACTGTGGAAGGTATCAAGGTTCCTCTACAAAAAGGAGGAATAAAAGTGAGCCTTTCAAAGATAAGTAATAGTACTAATCAAGGAAAGACACATGAGCATAAAAATTAGATGAATCATTGGACAACTAGCGAAATAGTTCACTTACCAACAAGTATTGTTAACACATGCAACACACCTTCAACAAGATAAGTACCAAAGCTTCTGAAATAGCTCAATCTCCTTAGTAGAGATGAAAACAACATACATCACAAACATTCAAAAAATATTATTACAATATTTACAACATACACATGAAAAGTGTGTTGGCCTAGCGAGCTTATGAAATAAGTATAAGTTCCAAGATACATCAAAACAGTGAACACCACTAGCCCCAGTAGTGGAGCATTACAAAAACCAATTGCTCCTCCAAAATAAATATCTTCCTCTCTAATTCCTGTTAGGAGGAGCCATGGTGAAATGTATTTTACAAGAGAAATTAGGGTGTATATATAACAAATGGATGAACCATCACCTCCCTTGTGACTCTTGGACTACCCTCATGATTGTTTGAATTCTTGTGACCTTTTGACTTCCTATATGACTTTTCACATTACATAGATGTCTCTTGGACTTCCACTTTGCAATTACATGTTCAATATAAAATTTACATAATCCACAAAATTATGTGGCACATGGTGACTGATGACATGAAGTGACATGACACTACTAACATAGACTACAGGATGATAGGGAAATGTCAAGACACTCTTTGTTGTTGCTTTATTTGTGTCTTCATGATAGATGGAACAAGGTCTTCTTCTTACTCCATATGGCTTGAGGATAAGGAGTCTTCAATGTGATCTTTGATCTCTAACTATTGTCATAGCTAATTTTCCTTTATCTTCTCTTGATTGATCAACTTGTTCTTGAAGCTTCAAAATCATATTCTAGCAAGGTCTCCTTCTTCATCCCCTTCATCATCATCCTATCATAACATAATCAAAAACCTGCAACTGAAATCCACTGATGACAAGAAAACATCAGTATGATAAGTCCCCTAGTCTAACATGATGCATAACAATCCATTAACTGAGCTGGAACTGAGTGACAAGTTAGGGATTAAGCTAAGGGATTATGTAGTTATGCATCTCAGGATGTCAAGGTGAAGGACTAAGCCTTGAGGCTATGCAATGCAGAATTTAGGATGGACAAGGCTTGACAACTATGCAGTTGAGGGCTTGAAGGGGCCAGGCTGAGGGCTTGAGCACTGAGTTTTCAAACTATGTAGTTTTGGGAGGAAAAGAGGCCAGGTGATTGTGCAGTTGCATGGTTCAGGAGCTCAAGGCTGAGGCTTGAGGACTGAGACTATGCAATGCAAAGTTTAGTCTAGACTGGAGGAAAATATTGCACAATTCTAGAGCTTAGGTGTTGGGTTTGAGCATTGAGATTGTGCAATGTGCAGTTCTAGGAGGCAAAGACTATTCATGGCACATTGCCAAGAGGCAAGGTTGCTTCTTGAGGAATGAGACTACACAATGCATATTTCATGCTAGCTGAATGATGCTGAGTGGCCCACTAGGATATTTTTCCCCGTTTTTACCAAGTGTTGGATCAATAAGATGGAGTTGGACAAAAGAAATACTTGAAAATTACCACACACTTAGATTACTTGATGGCACAACAAGGAAAGCTTAGAACACATGAGTAGCATACTTTCCGTTAATGCGACAACTTTGAGATGACTTACCCAAAGTGTGACACCAAAGATACACTTTACAATGATGATGGAGACACTTGTGTGACAATTATTAAAACTTTAAGAATGAGTGTGATACATGTTTACATGCTAAGAACAACCCATTAACTTGAAGATTTCCCTTTGAAACAAACAAAACCACATTTACACACTATGCGACACTTGTCTAAGCTAAAATATGACACTTGGATTTTCTTCAAAAAGGAACAATAATACTTAGAGAAAACACATTTGATGAAAATCAATGTTTGTGACAACAACATATCAAGACAAAGTAGGCTCCGAAATCGGATGTTGGCCAAAATTTTGGAGGGTGTTGTAGCAGTGACAACACAGGCTTAACTTATGCAAGTGACATCAATGGAGCTAAGTGTCACCCTCCAAGAGCACTATATGGTGATTAATTCCTACCTCAATTATCATGGGGACTTCCCACCCATAGTCAACTAGAGCCCTAGATGTTAGGCCACTATGGTTACCCCTTCACAATCAAATGACTAATGAGACACGTGATCAAAACCATATGCATAGTTAGGGTAAATAAGCCCAAAACCTCCCTAGAGATTACTTCAAATGTGTTGTATGCCTCTCAAAGGGATCCCTATGTAACAAACAAACTCAACAAACACTAGTATCATAAGAGTAGGGATGTCACTCCATAGGTTCTTGATGTGACTGCATGCTTAACTCTTGCATGAAAGGATCTTTTTGACAACAATATGGTGTGAAAATGGATTTACACTCATTAGTGGATCTAGTTTAAATTTATAGTCTTGGATAGTGTCCTCTCCAAATTTGTTATGTTTCCATATCAAAATAACATAGAAAAATAATAAAATATAGATCAATGACTTGATAATAAACTACTTTGAGGGAGATACCTCCATTTACATCACATAAGTAAACAATTCTTGGATGATTCAAATGACAATATATTTTTTGGTATATATAGGAGTCTAAAGGGTCAAAATATAATTAGTTCATACATAAAAATAACAATGTAAGGGAACAACAATAATAATAGTAGGATTCTATGGGGCACAACAATAACAATATAGGGTCTACACTAGTATTATAGGGACTTAACATGCCTCTTTTCTTCAAAAAAAATTGTCTTCAATGCTTGAGTAGTTTTGGATGCTTTTGTAAAAACTATTTATCCTCTCATGTGGAATCTTCAGTAGGTAAGTTCTTTCACTTAATGAGATACTCTGAAATTGATTAGTTTTGTAGTTGTCAAATTCTTGTTTATGTGATTTCTCCAGACTCTAATATTATTTTTCCTTCCTCGTCAAGTTTTGGCAACATAGTTTGAACTTAGAGAGTTCCATCTATATCATTCTTTAAGCATGAAGCATGGAAAAATGGGTGTACTCACGAACATGCAGGAAGATCTAATTTGTATGCCATAGTACCAATATTTTTCAACACCTTATAAGGGCCATAGTAATTGGGTGATAATTTATTATTCTTCGTAGCTTTCTTGGGGGACATTTGTTTGTATGGCTATAGCCATAAAAATACCTAATCACCCATGTCAAAACTACTTTGACTACAATGTTGATATTCTTTTTGTTTCATTCGAATTTGTGCCATATTCAGGTTATCCTTTAAGAGTTGGAGAACTTGTTGATCCTCGATGTGATCTTCAATTTCTTTACCCTTAGAATTTTATCCTAGAGACGATGTGCTAGAAGGTGGATGATATCCATAAATCACCATAAATGGGCCCATTTTCGTTGTGGTATGGAAGGAATTGTTATGCCACCATTATGCTTGAGGTACCCACTCTTCCCATTGTGTTTTTAATAGATACAAAGAAATGAAGATATCCTCCCAAGCATTTGTTCACTATCTTAGTTTTCCCACCATATTGAGGATGATAAGATGAGTAATGAGCCATTTGAGTACAAAGACAAGAAAATAATTTTGTCCAAAATTTTCTAGTGAAAATGGGATCTCTATCACTTACAATAATACTTTGGTTTTCGTGTAGCTTTTGAACTGTTTCCACAAATGCAATAGCAAGTGTACTAAATTTGAAAGGATGAGATAGTGCACAAAAGTGTGCATAATTGGTAAGTCTATGAACTACCACCATGATGACACTCTTTCCTTCAGACTTGGGTAGACCTCTGATAAAATTCATTGAGATCTTCTCCTAATGCTGACTTGGAATGACTAATGGTTGTAAAAGACCCGAGATATTAATTATATCTATTTTATTTTGTTGGCAAACCTAACATTCTACCACAAAATTCTAAATATCATATTTAAGGCCATCCCAAAAAAATTCCTTCTTGACCCTATGGTAATTTTTAAAAATCCCAAGTTGCATCCTACAGGAGTGGTGTGAAATTCCAAAAGAACCTTTTTTTTGAGTTGGGAGTTCTTACATAGATATAAGCAATATTTGTACCATAGTGAATCATTTTTCCATATAAATATATTAGATGCACTAGGATCTTGTTGTAACTTTTGAATTAGTGTCCACACCTCCTCGTCATTCTTTCATTCATCCCTTGATTTAGTTATTCAATCAGGTTGGATAATAGAAATGGCACACATCAATACCTCCACATCCTCATCCTTTCTTGAGAGTGCATCTACAAAAAACATTTTGCTTCCCTTTTTGTATATGATTTCGAAGTCATAACCCAACATTTTTTCACCCATTTTTGTTTCTCTTTTGAAGATAATATTTTTTCCAAGAAGTATTTAAGACTATTGTGACATGTTCTTACCTTGAGGTATTGCGTCATTAGGTAAGGGTGCCATTTCTTTAGGGCATGTAATATTGCAAACATTTCCTTCTCATAAATAGGTTTGTGTAAATTATTTCCCTTGATTGGATGAATTTCAAAATAATTGGGTCTTCCTTTTTGCATTAAAACATCACCAATGCCATTTCCTGAGGCATCACATTCTATAATAGAGGTTTTATGAAGTTTGGTGTAGTTAAGACTAGAGCTCAACAAATTGCCTCTTTAAGATGTTCAAAGGCCTTAGTTTCTTCTGGAGCCCAAGAAAATGAATATTTCTTCAATAATGTTGTTAGAGGTCTTATTATTTTCCCGTAATTATTATCAAAATTTCTATAATACCTTTTCCACCTGAGAGATCATCACATATGCCTTAAGAGTGTGGGGATTTTCCATTCCTTGATGGATTTAATTTTTTTAGGGTCCACCTTAAAACCCTCACGAGATACAATATGACCCAAATATTCCACCTCATGTACCCAAAAGAAACATTTGGAGGGTTTTGAGTACAATTGTTTCTCCTCCAATAGTTTGAGCAACCCACCAACGCGTTGAAAATGATATGTCTAATAATTTTTGTAGAATATTATATCATAAAAAAATACTAACACAAATTTTCTAAGTGTTTGAAAGTTGAATCTATTAAACCTTGAAAGCTGGAAGGTGCATTAGTAAGGTCAAAAGGCACGTCCAAAAATTCATAATGACCTTCATGAGCTCTAAATTATATTTTTGGAATTTCTTATATCTTCTTTCTAATTTGATGATATCCTAAACGAGGATCCAACTTGGTGAAGTACATCGCTCCATATAATTCATCCAATAATTCATCAATGACATGAATGGTAAATTTATATTTAATAGTGAGCTTGTTTAGCTCTCTATAATTTGGAAACATACATCATGATCCATGATACTTGTGCAACAATACTAATATAGAAGAGAAATAAATTTGGCTAGGTTAAATTATACACGTCTCTAGCATTTTTGCAACCATACATTCAATTTCATTCTTCTAGGTATAAGGATTTCTGTAAGGTCTAATGTTTGGAGAAAAACTTTTGAAAACAAGTGAATAGCATGATCATGATCACAAATAGGTGGGATACCTTTGTGAATCTCAAATACCTTGGAATGATTGTCAAGGACTCTTTTGATATCTAGAGAAATGGATGAAATAGATGTTTGAAGATATAGCGAACATAATTGTGCAATTACCTCTAATTGTACCTTATTCAAAATATTTTTCATGCCATTAGAGCTGATTATCTTCCTAGGTTTCCTTGTGATACCCCAGTCAATTTCATTTCCTTCCCAAGAAAGTTCCAAGAAAATTTCTTGAAAAATTAAAAGCTATCGTCCTCAAGGATTGTAACCATAGGATTCCTAATACAACATCAACACCACCCATTGGAATAAAAAACATTGGATTATTCAATACATATTCCCATATGGTTAAATTGATATTATGGAACTTCCCTGAGCAATTTATAGTTCCTCAAATTGTAACCATTAGTTGACACCATGGTGCTAGATATAGAAAGAAATTCAAATCCTTGGCTACCTTACAATGAATAAAATTATGGGTACTACCTAAATCAATCAACATTATTACGTTTTTCTTCTTCATATGTCCTTCTATATTGAGAGTCTCAGGAGTAGTAATTCCTAAAAATGCATTACAAGGTATGGTCATATTTTTTATTTTATTTTTCAACCCCTGTGGATGGTTCCTAGTGTATATATTCTTCTTTTAGTGTCCCTTTTTCCTTTTCTTCCGCATCTTCACAATATACGTCAAATAATTTCTTATTAACACACTTATGAACTTTAGTGTCTTTTCTATCCCATTTGTAACAATGTCCTTTTTCTCTTTTTTCTTGTAGTTGTTATGGCTTCAACCTTATAGGTTATGGGAGGCTAGGAGGGACAACACTTCCATCTTTATAGTTGTGAGTGGTAGACCTCCTTGTTGTCATAATTTTTCTTTCAACATTTATAGCTACCCTGAATGCATTCTCCAATGAATTAGGTTCCCAAAGGTCAACCTCATGTTGGATGTTATTCCTTAAAATCCATCTGAAGACATAAATCAAATTCTCCTTTGGAATATAATTTACCTTGCTATTCAATATTTGGAAATTCTCACTGTGGTCCACAACTAAACCCTTTGTTTGAGATTTATCGATTGGCTAAATAAGGTATTTCTCATTGTATCCTCATAATGTTTTATAAATTCCTCCGTAAATATTGTCCAAGTGACAAGTGATTTATCATAACAAAGCTAGCAATACCGCACAAACTAGTTGGGTTCTAAATATAAAGATTCAATGTGTACCTTTGGTGTGTGTTGCACATCGTGTAAATCAAAGGATTTCTCCATCAGTAGTGTCTATTATCACTAAAAAAAAAAATTCTAAAATTTTGGACAACTGGTATGGTTCCAAAGTTTTATGTTACTCTTGGTCAAGTCATTTTATTTGTTTTGTTTAAGGAGTCTAAATCATAGAATGGAGTCTTGTTCCCATTATCAAATAACGTCAACAATGTTGTTTTACTTATCATTGATCCCACATTATTTCAAAAGTGTCATGTGTTTAGGTTGTTTCAAAATTGACATGTGCTACGAAATTGCCTAGGAGTTTTCGTAGTGAAAAACTCAGAAAATACACTATGTGTGCTATGAAAGCGGGGATCCGTAGATAGGAGTTTTCGTAGCGCGAAACCTAGAATTTTCACTGGATGCGCTAAAAAATCGTGGATTTGTGCCAAATCTTGTCTAGCTATCAAATCCATCAAAATCCTTTAATGTTTCATCATTAGGTTTCAGTCCATGAACCTCACTTATCGCATGCATCCATTCACTCTCATCATTAGATTCGTTAGGGGTTATGTACGCACTCTTTTCAAATTTCAAAAAGGGTAAGGTAAGGTGAATTGGTCTTGGTATTTTTCATGTTCCTTTCATGCATAAGAGACAATTGGCAAGCTCAGGGACGAAATTCACTAGAATTCTTTGAAAGCTCAAGCGAGGTAGCTCTCCGTTTCAACTCAAGAGAGGCAGTGTTCAAACTAAGATAGTGCAAGTTTTTTCAAGTCTCCTTGTAGGGGTCTCACAGAAATGTCTGAAGAAAACAAAAATCATAGATCAAGCCGGTGTCTTAGAGCTGAGCCTGAAGGCTTAGATGTTCTCATGAGGAACAGAGAGGTTGAAGACGTATTCAAGTAGGTGGGTTGTTGGAGGTTCTGTGAAAAGCTTCAGGGAGGTCACATTCAAATAACGAAGGATTTTGCCTTTAATTTCATCGGTTTGAATTCAAAGGTTGGAGTGCTAGAAATACCAGTTTCTCCTGATGTTATATCTACAGTCACAGAGATCCCTAGAGGCCAGGAGAGATGGTTTAAGAAATTCAAATTTGAAATGGCACCTTGCAAGGAATTTCTGAAGCCAGAATACATAGACTCGGATTTAACCAAATCAGTGCCCAGAAGATATGTAAAAGATTCATATCACAACTTGTTTTCACGCATCAAAAGATATTTTACCTATGAAGGGAGAACCATAAGGTGTACTCTTACCATTTTAAGCTTTTATTACATTTAACTAGAAAAATATCTCTAGACCTTCCTTTTTATCTGTTTTGTAGCTTAGGCAAGATGTCTGATAAGATTCAATTGAAGAAAGAAGCTTGTGAAACCTCATTGTTCCATCATGGTTTGATCAAATTAATTTTTTTACATGAGCTTTAGAAGATATGTAGAGAATGGTCTGCTTTCTTGTTTATGACAGGCTTTAGAATTGAAACATGCCTTAGCCCTAAGGCTAAGGAAATATCTTCACCAACAGTAAGTCATCAGGAGGAAGCAAGATCAAGCAGGTTTGTGAAATTGAAAGCCAGAAAGTAGGTGAAGGAGCCTATGACACCACTAATGGTTCAAGATACCCCTCAACAGTCACAGAAGAAGAAAGTTTAGATCAAGGAAGTGGTACAAGAGCAGTCTATTGATAAAACAGTCCAAAGAAGAGTAACTAGAAGTTAATTATCCAAAGAAAAGTGGAAAACAATGATTACTGATGAAAGCCCAGCTTCAAAGGGAAGTTTGAATGATCTCCTCCAGGCTATCGACATAGAAGAGTCCCCTCTAGTCTAAGCAGACTTATTTGAAACAGGTAAGAAAAAACAAAAAGAGTTAAATCTTCTAAAAAACTCCAATTTTATGACCAGGTCTTTGAGTTTGTTTTCAAGGCAAGAACGCCTAGGACTAGACATTTAAGAAGGTTCAAGAGGCAGAGCCAGAGGTAAGTGAGATAGGGGAGGTAGTAGAGTTCCTTGAAGAGCCTATGGTTCCATTAGTACAATCATCACTAGTGCTCAAAGATGACAGAAACAAGGTAGTTATCACTCATGAAGAAGAATGTAGCTTTGGGGAGGTCAAAAAGAAATTAGTGTCTGCCAATCTTGAGATTGCCCAACTCAAGAAAAGGGCAAGGAAACATGCAGTTGAAAGAGAAAATTTCAAAAGAGTAAAACCTAGTTGGGAAGATGGAAAAGTTCCAAGAGATGAAGTAGTGGGAGATCATGCTCAATATTTCACTTGGACTGTCCCTACAATAAAGGAGGCAAGATATATTAGAAGGATCAATGGTTAATTAAGAACTAAAATCGAGATGATGAAAAGAAGAATTGAATATTTGAAGATTCAACTGAGTGAACCTGAAGGACAGCCTCCGCATAAATGAACCAGACAGTAAGTGAAGAAGTTTTGACACAGTTTTGATGTGAAACTTACCTTTTTGAAGATTGAAGATTGTTTTTGGATGGACAATGTCAGTTTTGTATGGCTCATTAGCATATGGTGAAACCATTAAAAATCCCAAGAATGACAAAAACTGTGTGTTTTTGACTCACACAAAAATTTTGTAGTGTGCTACGAAACTGCTAAAGGTGACATATAATGCACAACAATTGCGAAGTGTGCTATGAAACTGCTATAGCCGCCAATTTTGCTTTTGTGGATCAATCTTGAAATGAAGGGGGAATTATTTTGAAAGTATGTTGCTGTAGAGACATAAGAAGACCACCTAAGAAGTTTTGAACCTTAAGAAATTCAAGAAATGAGAGACATATAGAAACCCCAAACGCCGCGCTACGAAAATAACAGTCATTTCATAGCTCAGACAATTTTTCATGCTTCAGGCATCATTCAAGAGGTTTTTTTCTTGGCATGAGTATAGGAGCAGGATTTGTAGTTAATTTAATGCATCACATGTGATTAAAGGAGACAATATGGTTAGCAGACTTCAAAGAACCTCCTTGGAGACCATAGCAGAAATACAGGGGCAGTTTCCTACTTTCCAGGAATAGTCAAAGGACAAGCAATCAAAGGCCAGCATGGAGTTTAAAGTCATCACTTAAGCCAAAGTTGAAGAGGGACAGTTGTCAAAGAACGAGTTTACTTCATAGTCAAGGTTGTTTCTAGCATAATAAGGAGTTACACTTCTAGTTGTATTAGATCTCTAGGACCGTTAGTTAACAGCTAGTTGTAACTAATAGTTTGTTTAAGTATCAATAGATGTCAGGTCAAGTAAAATTTGAATTCCCCTCATGCTAGAGGAAGGAATCCAAGATTGTAATGAACTCTATATATGACAAGAGATGTAATGCACTAGGGGTTGGAAATTTTGGAGAAAAACATTCATATTGTGTCATTGTAGAAGACTATGTTTTTTATGTAATACAAATTTTGGTTTTCCTACTCAGGATTTAGAAGAGAGTTCAATGCTTGATTGTATTATGATTGTCCTCATTTCCTCATTTGTAGTGGTATGAATGTAGTTACTTAGAACTCATTGGCAATGCTCTAACTTCCTTCATGCATTTATAGACTGTGTGTCCTACATGTTCTTATGTGGTACTGATATATTGAACCCTTGATGCCCTAACTTCCATGTTAAGCTAATATTGTTGTCATACTAAACATTTTCTGACTCCATAAGCCCAATGGATGTTTATTGACTGTGTTTCAACCATTCATACTCCTTTACTTGTTTCGTAGAGTTAGCCATCTAATCTTTTACTAAAATATTTAACCTAGTGAGAGAGCCCTCTCAAGTTGGGGAGGCTAAGCCTCAGCCAAAAGTTGGTTTGAAACAGTTGCTCAAGGTCTTCCTAATCAACAGCCTATCATGAGAGGGTTTTGTGTTAAGAGTATCCATGTTACCGAATCCTTGCTATTAAAATTCCTCATATCAATATTTAATATGTGTTTTGTCTTCAACCCACAATTGGATACTTTGAAATCATGATTCACGTTCCGTTTGTTCTCATCACGAGTTTCATGGAATACCTGTCACCATTATGAACCATTTCTTGTAACAACTTTGTCAAACATTCCTTCAAATTCTTAAAACCTCCCATGCCCCCTTTTATTTATGCTTCTAAACCATCCATATTAACATTCATCATTGATTCTAGTTCATTGTTGGTTTCTCTTTGAGAAAGAAAAATATGTTGCACTTGGTCCTGTAGTTTTGATATATCATCATTTACATTTCTTCCTCTTCTTCATACATCATAGTAGAGCTTTTTGGGGGCTTAATGGGTGTATATTTCTTTTATTTGTGAGTCGTTTTGGAACCAAATAATGATATCTATCATTTACTACACCCTTTGAATCCCTTCAAACTAATTTTTCAAAGTTATGAAATTTTAAAATACACACCTTTTTTGTTTTTAAGAGCTTGATTTTGAGCTTGTCAATGTGGTTGACCTTGAAACTATTGTATCTTTGTGGTTTCAATGTCCCAAGGTCTAAATTTTTGTCCTGAAGTAGCTCTCTTTTTATTCTTTCCAACCCCACAAGTTATACCCATATTAGATTTTTCAAGCATCATATTGGTATACCGATAATACTTTAGATTGTTGATTACTCAAGGTTACAAGTGCAATTGAGATAGTGTGAAAAGAGACTCAATGCCAATCCAAAAATGAATCTACATGAAAAGTGCAATTCTTTTTCTCATTCAATAAAAAGTAGATAAGGAAAGGTAAATATTGTATTTATTTTTCAAAGCAACAAGCAAATCTCACTCTCACTTTTTTTTATATATCCAAATTCAAAAAGGAACTAATTCACTAAAACACTCTTAAAACCATCTCAAATCAAGAGCACCAAAAAGCACTCAAAATCTCGAAAATAAGGCTTGCAAATGAAAACGTGGACTATGGATTATCATACTTTTACAAACAATAAGATCAAATTTAGAGAAGTTTTAATTCATAATTCAATGCAGGCAGATTGTAAGTACAAACCTACAATGACCTACGCAAAAAAATAACTAAATAAATAAATAAAAACAAAAACAAAAACAAACAAAAACAAACAAAAAAAAAAACAAAACAAAAACAAAAACAAACAAACAAACAAACAAAAACCTTAGAAGTCACACAACTCAAATTTCTTTATGATCCAAATGAGAAAATGGATCACAAATACTCGCGAGGACATCCATACTAGGTTTACGATGTTAGAAAAAACGAATAAGTGTCAATCACTAGTAGAAGCAATTTAACCAAAGGTGCAACCTTGACACAAGAAACCAAAATTGAAAAACACCTAAAAGATCTCGCAAATAAAAGGTTAACTCAACCAATTTTAAAACATATATACTCAAGTACAGATAGAGGATGATATATCTAGGGCCCTTTCAACAAAGCTTGAAAAAAAACTTACTAAAAAAATTAATCAACAAGAAGCAATCGCTCCCAAATTATGCATAAGCAAGGTACCTAGTCAGTACAGTTACTATTCCTAGGGAGTGACCAACTACAACAGTCATTATGTAAATCACTTGTAGGGAGTGACCAACCTCCAAGGCCGAGATTTGAAAGATAAACTGACCCATATGTAACCAAAATCAGGAAAATTCAACTTGTAATAGACCTATTTAAGGTTGAAATCAACATAAAAAGACTCAATAATGAGTAGAAATCTTAAATCAATACCAAGGAAGGAGAGTTCAAAAACTAAGGAAACGTCCCTTGCATAGAAAATTTTAGGGGCGAATGTTCGCTCTTTGGGGAAATTAAGGGGTTTTAAATTTTTAGTGGGCCAATATTTTGTCTCATTGTACATTTTTACAAATCACCTCAAATAGCCCACCTTATTTTAAGGGAGAGGGTAAAAAAGGTAAATTTAGCCCTTGAAACTAGGAGTTAGGTTTTATTTAAGTGATTCCATTCGCCCATTTTCAAGAATAGGTTTTATTTAAGTGAATCCTATGGGCCAAATACCATATTTATAAAAGAGGTATGGTAAATTAATAAAAATATAAATAAATGAGAGGTATGGTAATAAATAAATTTTTTATATTTACTCCATAAGTCACCTTATATACATGCAAGGGTGTAAACAATTAAAAATATAAGTAAAGTGGAGGTATGGTAAATAAATAAAACGTCTTTTTATACTTACTCAAAAGGTATGGTAAATAAATAAAAATATAAATAAACTAGACGAATGGTAAATAAAGCATCTTTTTATATTTAGTCCATAACCCTCGTTATATTTATGAAGGCTCAAGAAAGAGGTTTTATTTAAGTGAATCCTATGGGCCAAATACCA
>APFE031262334.1:53258-135400 GCA_000404065.3 Pinus taeda
AGGTTTATGATAACCCATGGTATTGACCCATGGTAATACTAATATCTTACAAGATTTTATACTTGAGTAAAATATTCGCCATGCCTAGTGAGAGATTCGCCAAAAAATTATATATACATATTATATTATTGATAAAATCGCCTTCCATTTTTCCTATATACCATGGAGATTCGCAGATTTATTATACATATAAATTTGGGGGGGTTCTTAAAATTTTCCGTGCTCCCTTGTATGGTTACTAGTTTTGTTAGTTCTAATTTTACCAAGAATATAAGGAGTTATTGTTGCACATATCTCACCTCCATATCCATTAAACAATGTGATAAAAAATGCAAATGAACTCTCAAAGCTTAATGCAACCATATCTCATTCATCTCAACAATAATGACAAGCAAAGAATACATGTATCCCTGGCAGGATGGTGAAGTTTACATACCTTATAGAAGCACCAAATACCTTGCATCAATCTAAAGATCCCACTTAAAAATTCCTAATTGCATCCCCTTAACACATGCACCATCAAGAAAGATGATGTTTGCCTCCACAAAGGGTAGGTTGGCATGCACCACCAATAATTAATCCACATTGGTACATAAAATAACATGAGATATGGAGGATAAAATTCACAATTACTTTCATTAATGAAAATGAGAAAATTACATTATGCCTTGGTGCACCAATGGGCACTTATTTGATCATTGACACTACCCTTCCCTTGAATTACTAGAAGAATATGCTTATCTCACATGCAAGAGAATCTTTGAAAGAAATCCACCAGCATCATTAAGTTACTCTCTATATGAATCCCTTATCCTCTTGATAGGGACTCCATTTATATGCTTTTTCAACATTAGAGGATGCATATAGACACCTAGGGCCATGAGAAGTTAGAAAAAATCTCTAATAGTTGAGCCCTAGCCAACCCATGAATAAGTAGGCTGAGATGATCTCTTAGGGATTCACCTATACTAGAAATTTGACCACCATCACTCCCATGCCAAAGGCATGTATCGTACTCAGGTGTTAAGTTGCCCCACTGTAATGGAGCAATGAGTGTTAGGATGGAAAGCTTGCGAGTGTGATAGGATGATAAAAGTGCACAATCAAGGAGGGATAATGATGCATTTAGTCCAACAACTTAGGAGGTTGAGATATGATTCCTCTATATGACATAACTTTGGGGAAATGGGCTATAAAAGATGATCTCTAAAGCATGAATTCATAAGAGAAATTGATGGAAAAAATGCATTATGAAAACATGTATTAAAATGCGATGAAGGAGTCGATACCAAGGAATCATATTGAAGCCACACTAATAACTAAGTCTCAATAATAATATGATCATCCCCAAGGCAAGCATACCCATGTAAGGGTAAAGAGAAACTCAACATAGCTTCCAACCATACATTGTGGATCCATGACATGAAATTTTAGTGCATGGAAATGAAATATACACAGTGGATCCATTCGACAAACTAAAATATCATACCCACCAAGGAATGCAATGCCACTCTATGTCACAATATACATCAGTAGGACTATGGACACATAAAAGAGAGGTTTCTGAGAGTAGCCCTCAAATTACATAAAATGATACATAACTCCAAAACAACTTTGCAAGGGTGACATATAAGATTGGGATGTCCATATCCCAAGGTCTTCTACTCAACCTTGATGGTACGAATCTACATAATGCAAATGATTGGGATAATATTGTGAATGGTAGAAACTTCCTCATTACCAAAAATTAAGGGATATTTTGAAAAAATGTGAGGGGACCCACCAATCATGAAAATGGACCCCAAGGTACCTAGCATAATCCACATAGTGTTAATAAATGTGATGACATAAAACACATGGATTCAACCAACTAGGAGTCAATGAGCTAAACTCACTGTTGAATGTAAGGAAGCCTACCACTAAGGTCCACAAGCTCTAATGTACTACTAGTTCCTAGTCCAAAATCTTGGATAATGAGTTGAAGTTGAAAGTAGAATACCAATTGAAGAGGGCTTTAATGTATCCCCCATCAATTGAAATGGAATAGACTAAGAGATGATGTAAACTGATGAATTCATGAGGTACAACTAACATAGGGATGGCCAACACAAAAGGTCAATAAGCATTGTTGATGTCCAACTGAGGTAGAGATTTCCAATGAACATATAACAGAATGACACAAAAGTGACTTGGAAACATTGAATAATGAGAACCATATGACATCATACAACAACTAGGAGGCATTGAATCATAATCCATAATGATTAGAAGAGTAACCAACTGAAGGGGTAAAATGAATCATATGTATGGTATGACTCATTAGAGAAATATTGAGGTCTAAAATAGGCCTCCTAAGGAATATTATAAAATAATAGTGGAAATGATAAAATAAGATTAGATTAGCTCATTAAGTTTTGGAGGGAAAAAAAAGAAGAGAAAACTACTTTTTTCAACTCGTATTTTCAACTTATGTCACTACAATTTTACTCAAATTTTGAGTAGGAGCACTCATTGGATGTGGAATATAATTTTCCATCCAAGGAGTACCCATGTTGCATACTTATGATGGACCCTACTACACGAAAAATGTGAAATACATGAAAAAATGTGATTGTAATCAATTTTTTTCCTATATTTCACATTTTTCGTGTAGTAGGGCCCATCAAAAGTATGCAACATGGGTACTCCTTGGATGTAAAATTATATTTTGCATCCAATGAGTGCTCCCACTCAAAATTTGAGTGAAATTGTAGGGAGATAATTTGAAAATACAAGTTGACAAATAGTTTTTTATTTTATTTTTATTTTTTTATCATTTTACTTTTTTACTCCAAAAATGGTGAATCATCCCCCATGGTTGACATCATAATATTGAGTGCTATTGGTTCTTATAAAGTTGATTTTTGTTGTACATTTTTGTTTTGAGGCCCATTTTTGACCTCAAAATTTCTCTAATTACTAGGGAAAGTTAAAACCCAGTTGTGAGATGAATGACATTGTCATTTTAATTGATAGAATGGAAAAATTGTATTTCCTTCACTTTTTATCTTTTTGTTTGTTGGTATCTCCTTCGTAGTTTAGTTAGCATGGAAGAGAAGAAAAGTCAACACAATACTTTTTCTTTTCAATTTTAACAAACCCAAAAATGAGATAAAACAATACTTGAAAAGGTGTCTTCCTCTTGGTTTAATGAGCTCGAAGAAGATGCAGTAGTGTGCTCGATACAAGTTCCCTTTTTTCATGAGGTTTTAACGATCCTAAAAAAGAGATAAAAAAATTCTTATCCTTCAGTGTTTAACAACCATGAGAAGGACATAATTAAAGCTCATACTAGAAGAAGAAGTGCTATAAAATATAGCAATTTATTCCAAAGATCATAGAAACACCCAAAGCAGAGAGAACCAAAGAGGCTGGCATGGGGAACTATTCATCACATATTCTCCTAAGGAAGGTGTTGTAGCAGATACAACTACCCTCAAAAAATTTTCCTTCACTTCATTTTGGAGCCTTCCTCTTTAAATCTTAGTAGCTTATCTTGCACTTCTCAGGTACTTGTGTTTTCATTTGAATTTATCCTTCATTTTAAAGCTTGTCTTCACTTACTTTCTTTGTTGTCTAGCCATAAGCTGACCCCCATGACTTGGTTGCATCCAGTTCTTGCACTCTCTTGGAAAATTTCACAGTCTTAGAGGGAATTATCCTTGCTCTCAGGAATTGCGCAATGCAGCCCAGCAGTGAGCCTTGCCCTCAAGAATTGCACAGATCAACTCATCATTGAGCTTTAGCTCTAGAACTACACAAATCAAGCTAAAAGCTTGTCTTCAACTGGGAACTTGTGCAAAGCCTAAGAGGTAGCCCAGAGCCACTTAACCCATAAATTACACAATACATACTGTGCTCAGAAACTGCTCAGTGCATGAACCAAAGAGTTTCCTAGTCCTTCCCAGAACTGTGCAATCTTTCCAGGCAATGCATGGAAATTTTCCCAAAAAGCAAGAATATAAGAGGAAAATCATCCCTAGGAAGTAGGGATCTATTATTAGTTTCCCTAAGGTGACACATTTCCATCTTTAGAAGTTTCTTCCAAGTGTCATTGTTGTCCTTGATCTCAATCATACACGTCATGAACTCCATTTTTCTCAAATCTATGTAATGGAGGCCTCTAGAGCTCACTTATACATTCAATCATCAAGCTCTAGCTTCCTTAGGAGATCAAGGAGCTTTCAGAGCATTTCCAACAAGTTTCTGGGTGAGTTTTTCTTTTATTGCCTTTTGCTTTTTTTCTATCAATTTTGTTTTTTTAGCTTGTGAGAGTGTTGTTTCACTCATTTTGTTGAATGACCACTGGAGTTTTAACTTGTTTTAGCTTGTAGAATTGTTGTTTCAAGTTATACATTTCCTTCCCCAAGCATCGCATGAGTTTTCCTATTTTTGCATCAATGGCCATCGTATGATGACTTCCTTCACATGCCTCATGTTCCTTGATTTTGATTCATTGATACACTTGATGTACATGCATACACATACAATTAGTCATATTTGCACTCATCCTCACATCATCCTTCGGATCTACTTTTTTGCACACTCCCCATGAACAGTTCTAGGCTCCCCTTCCCCAGATCTCACATCTCACTGCATGCACTATGAAATCTAGGAGTTCAAGGCTTCTGCCTTGGCTTCTGGAATTAAAAAGAGTCTGTCCTAGGCTGTCTTGAACTACGTACTATGTAGTTCCACGAGCTAGTCTCCCACCTTGGCCACTAAGAATGCACAATATGCAGTCTCTGCTAGGCCCTGTACTAGACTGAACTATGCATTACGTAGTTCCAGTCATCAAGCTTCCACACTGACTATTGGGACTGTGCAGTGCACAGTTCCCACAGTCAGCCTGGCATTCCTATTAGCCAAAACTATGCATTTCCTCTCATTAAATGCCCTAGTTGCTACTTGATCATGTTGTAAAGTTAGATTTGTAAGAGCTAATGTTTGCTTTCCATGAGTGTCCTTTCTTCCCCATAGGTACCACACTCGTGAAGTGCTTCTATCCAGTAACCATTGTACCATGGAACCAATGAGAGTTCTTTCAAGAGCGACCACTGAAAGTAGTACTGGGGAAGTAGTTGAGTAAGCCGCAGTTTACTTGCCAATATATGTAGATGCCCAACTGTTTATAGAAAATGAGTATGTTAGTGTCTAATAGTCACATGGATCAAATTTACTCTTTTCATATTATTGATAGAGTCTTAGGAAAAATTATTATATTTTTCAAAATAAAATCACATATCTCATGGTTGTCAAATGGTCACAAGCCATGGTCTAGTTGTCATCTCTACTCCCTCCAGTGCACTCAAGGTCACCAAAAGCCATCATGGTCATGTCATCATTCCCTACCCTAGGTCATAAAAAACGTTAGTGGGTCATCATATAGGTCAGGGTCTAGGATATACATTTGATGATCATCATATCAGTCATCAATATCAAACAAGGGAGTCATGTCATTCATTTTTGAAATCATCATAAGAGTTAGCAAATTAAGGAATAAAGTTTTCAAAAAGAATCAAAGTAACATTTCTTTTTGAAGAAATAATGTTGCAGTCAAATCA
Organism: Pinus taeda; assembly: GCA_000404065.3. Lineage (NCBI taxonomy): Eukaryota > Viridiplantae > Streptophyta > Pinopsida > Pinales > Pinaceae > Pinus > Pinus taeda. The sequence goes on from APFE031262334.1 coordinate 58,862, forward strand.
CATCACTAGTCATTTTATAAAAGTACACATGATGCCATTCAACCATCAAGCCAAAATTGAGTTTCTAAGCTATAAAGGAGTATCAAAGAATTTTTGAACTTAATTCTATTCATCCAAAATCTCCAAGAGCTTGTCTCAACCATTGTGAGACTTTCCACAACCATCAAAACTCTAAAATTCATCATCAATTGCTTGTTTCATCAGTTTGTTGTGTTTCTGCCGCGTTTCTAGCAGAGTTTTTGTGCTTTTAATTTGGAGGCCAAAATGAGGAAAGGATAGGTTGAATATTGATCTCAGTGTTTCAAATCATCTTTAAACAAGTAAGTGGAGCCTACACAGACCCTTGATGTAGTCAATTTTCTCAGAAAGATGATTAAAATCCTTACCTAGGGTTTAGCTTCACTTTTCATTTTTATGGTCTTTTTCTTCACTTGACAGAGAAATAATTTTTTTTCTAAGAATTCAAATCCCTAATTACCCACATCAAGTACTTCCCACCATTCCCCACACTCAAACTCATTCATTTTATCATTTTCCCTCACAACCCTAACTAGTTGTTGTGCTTCTGGCCTAGGACTGTGTTTTCCATTTTTCACCCCTCTTTCCTCACTCAATTTGAGAAATTCCACTTCCATTTCCTTCCTAAAATCTATCCCTACCCCCCATAATTTTCTTAAATTTTTTTCTACCTCCCTTTCCACTCATTCCCTTCCCTCAAATTGTTGCGCTTTTAGCTCCGGGTTGTTATCCTATAGAAACGCAACAACTATTTTTTGCACCAACGTCAAGCTTGGATTTTGAACAAATGGGAAACCATTTTTTAAAAATGGAGGAGTATTGTTTCCAAAACATACCAAAAAACAATAACCTCTCTCAGTTTTTTAATATACTTTATGATCTTCGAGATATGTCCAACATACAATTTTCTACAAGAGAGTTGTTGCACTTTTTGACTCTATTTTTGGTCATCATTTTCAAAAGCGTTTTATGAGCTAATGAAAATGAATTTTGGAAGAAAAAAATGTGGTTTTTGTTAAGGAAAGATTCAATCATAACAACCTCCTTCATTTTCTACACAATTGTCACATATTGAGAGATATTCAACTTTCTTGGAGGCTTATTTTAGAAAAGCAAATTCTCTAATGTTTCTTAGCTATTTGAGTTATTCTTTTGTGGTACGGATTCCGAGAATCTGGGAATGAATTTCAAAAAATTAAGAGAGTTTTTCTCCAAAACAACCTTATATACAAAATCCTCCCCTAGTTTTGTAAAAAGTATTATTTTTAAATATATATAAGTTCGTATTTGACCCTTATATTTTTGTTGTGCTTCTGGAGAATTTGATGTGTTTCTTTGTGAGCAATGTTTTTTGCTACATGTAAAATGTTTTAAGTGAAACAAGGTTAATATAAATGGTAAATTAAAGGTTTTGATGGCATTGCAAATGTAAATATCCTATGGTTAAATTGAACATTGGATACTCTTTTAGAGATAGTATCATTTAGCTAAAAGGAGGAAAGCATATTCTAACTCCTCCTAGGCCTTAACATAGATAGGATAGGTGCATGTACCTTCTTAGTTTACTTTTTGAAGATAGAATTTGACTTCCATTGGAGGAATTCTACCTAATATCATATATAAGGCTAAAATGTAATGTAATCAAAGGTTGGATATTGGAAGCTCATACTTTTGAACTAATGTACTTAATATTGGCAAAAATAATATACAGTTGCAACTATTTTTATGGGATTCTTTTGTTGTGATCAATGACTCTGGTTTTCCTATGTTTTCTTATATATTTTATTATTAGCAGCCATCTACTTTCTTATTATTCTTTATCTCATGAGTTTTAAACATAAATCATCATTTTAATGCTCTTTTTTGTTTGGGATTAACATTCACTGTTTTCCTTCTGTATAAGTGAATTCATGCTTTTGCTTTCTTAAATTCCTGCTATATCTTCCTCACCATAGTACAATGACAAATCATTCACTGATTGCACCTACATTTACCCATCTTATGTATGCAACTGACCTTTAGGAATACTTGACCTATTTCTGAGATTTAGTGCTCTTAATCTAGTAAACCCTAATGGAACCCTACTGAGTTGATACCTAGCCTAAAATCCTCATATTCTCTAGTCACTTCCATTGGCTGTGAGGTTGATTTAGAGAGATCCCTATATGATTTGGTAGGGCTAGCTACCAAGTCAAAATATGGTCTGAGGTTACCTCCTTGGCTTCCTTTATCAGCCTTGGGAAAACTAAGGAGTGTTAACAAAGTCAACACTAACATGGCAACAAGACTAGCAGCAGTGGCAGAAGGCAACAATCTAGTACACGATTAGAGAAAAAAGAAATTGTTGACATAACAGAAGGAGAACAAATCTACAGAGAGAAAGTGGATTCAATCTTCATGTAGGTAGCTTTGATAGCAAAAGAAAAAATAAGCAAAGGACACAGACAACAAAGCGAAGAAAGAGAGAAGAGCAAAGCTTGTAAGTAGTAGAAATGAGATCGCAGCAAGCAGATTAAGAGTCGAAGGAAGAATATGAGTTGAGAAGTAGAAATAGGAAGAAGAACAAAGGAAAGGCACAATGAACAAGAAAATAATTCTAATACAGGTTGATGAGATGGAGCATCCAACAGCTGAGGAAGAGAGTGAACAGATGCAAGTTTCCTCACCAAAGCTAAGCAAAAGAACCAAGTCTAGTTCGAGGTCAACAGGTACATGGAGAAGTTGATGCGCAAGGCCACTTATGATGACTTGCAACTGAGCTCAAACAACATGAAAAATTACATTGGTGTTCCAAACACACTCAGGACCATGTTGCACATGCTTCAAGATGAGATGGACATCGGATCCAAGATCACATGCTCGAATTCCATGGAGGCAAAAGTTTACTTTTAGTAAGACAAAATCAAGTAATTTGGGGACATCATAGCACAGTACCAAGCTTTGCATCAATGCATGACCGAGAATAATCAAGTGGATGTTTTCGAGTTGGACTTTCCCCAAACCTTGAAGTCATGGTGTTTTGTCTTGTTAGGATGTCTCTAGACTATTTTGTCTCACATGGGTACATGTGGAAAATTGTATTGTTGTAAATATGTTGTAAGTGAAATTCCAAGTGTCACTAGAGGAATGTGAATAGTCACTATGTAATTTGAAGATTCATGAGGGTATTCCAAGAGTAAAATGGGAATGTTAAAGGTCACCCCACTCTTTTCTATATATAGAACCTCATAACCCATAGTACGGACTTTTGGGAGCCAAACTTTTGGTTAGGCATTGCTTAGAGAAGGATTGGAGAGTATTGTGGCGAGCCTTGTCTTCTCCACAGTGTAGAGAAAGTACATCTCTTTGGAGGAGAAGACGATGTTGACTGTAATGTTCCACTATTGGGGCTAGTGGTTGTCAATGGTGTATGTATGGATGGAACTTTCACTTAATAATATACAACAGAGCCAACACATTTTCATGCATATGTTGTTATTGTAGTTGGACTATTCTAGTTGCTTTATCAATGTATGTTATTTAACTTATGAATTTTTGTATGAACTATTTTGTATGCAATTGAATGAATCTTGTTGCGGACATGTTGTTGGTTTAACTCATCACTTTGGACTATGGACTACTCTACTTCTAGCCTGTGATGTCATTCCACTCATGTGTTCCTTTCAGGCTGCCTACTATTACAAGCTTCTAAGGGACACACTTCCTTTCTTCCTACAAAGTTATCACACTTACCTCTACGTGCTGCTGTAGTCAAGGAATTACTTTACCACCCACTGTAGGGACTCCTACTCAAAATGGTCTGAGGTCTAGCTGGGACTTCTTAACGGGGAGATCCCCTGACATCTTGGTGGGTCCAACACCATCAACATTTCTGGTGCTAGAAGGAGGACCTGATGACTAGCTAAGCCCTCAAAGTCTATTTTGAATCTTTGTACATCATTCATGACTTACATTACAATCTCAAATTTGACGTGTTTTTCTCATGCACATGATTTCGAATTGCCGTAGGATGTCATTAATGACTTGTCACAAATGAAGTATGGCAGTGAAGGTGGAACAGCCTTGATAATGCACGAAGTTTCCTTTGCAGGTTTTTATCACAGGAATGAAGTCCCCTCGAACGAAATTTCTTGTGGGTTGTTCGCTTACACACTCAATGGGAACATTTACCAATAGTGTCACACATTGCTCACAAGATCCATTCACTCGTATTATCACATGATCAAAGTGTTAATCTGTGCTTTCTATCATGATAATTGCAAAGCACTCAAAAAAAAAATCTGAAATTACGGAAAGCACCTGATGAATCTCTTACGCAAATTTGGGTGCGCTTCTTAAATCTTTCTTTTCAAATCCCAAAAGATGAAATTGATTGGAAATTTCTCAATGAATGGTTTCAGTATCTTCTTCACATATATGAAAATCCTCATGAGTTAGAATCATTCAAACCCCTACCAACATACCTCAATGTTAGAGCTACCAAATCTAATACATAAAAGGTTCCTATCAAGGTGACCCATCATCTGCTCCTCATCAAACAACTCTATCTCCGGAGGACGAGGTGGTAGACGTTGTGAACCCATCTATTGACCATCACCTCCTCCTGCCCCACCTGCTCTGGATTTTTGCGCAGATGTGGACTACAAGCATGTTGCTTGTCATGTGAACTTGTTTTCTCAAACTATGTCCTCTCATTCTATTGATCCTTGAAATATTGGTGTCTTGTTTTCATCCATTCTAGACTCCGCATGTGATGTTCATGAGGATCAAGTTATCGACGTATTTGGTGTTGAGTAGCCAACCTGCGCTATTATTTTTTATGAGTATGTGTCGGAATCTGAAGAAGAACTTGGGGTGAAGGATGGCCTCCTTCTGTTTACACCTCATCCTCTCTATCTTGACATCTTCTGTGATCCTTCCATTTCTGATTTGTCTTATGAAAATTCATTCCTGAATGTTTATATTTCTGATCATTCATAGGATCCACAGGATGTCAGTTTGTCATTTGATTGTAGTGAGTGTTATCACTCAGGTTTTCCCTAAGCTCCTGAAGGGATACGACCGAGGTAACCACAAACCAATGTTTGGATTACAGGTTCTAGCCCACCTGCAATCAGAGAGGGCTCTCTCTTAATGATTTAGCTTTGTTGATGATGATTTTAGGCTAGATATTGGGTTCAGTGGGTTTTGTTTAAGTTTGGATGGAGGTCGAATGGATTGAAGTTGCATTTAAGTAGAGAGGCAGAGGATAGTGTGATAAGTTTCAAACCATTGGGCATGGAGTCATGGATTAAGACTTGCTGTTGCACTTTCTTGGCCACAAGAGGATTATAGAGCAGGGTAGCTACACATGAAACAATACCAATTGCTGAAAAGATGGGATGAAAGTCAGAGATGAAAGGCAATTAAGAATCTTTCATCAACTAACAGAGAAGGGAAATGAATGAATGGTTATCTAGGAGCAATTAAGAATTCCTAACTAATCATTCATATGTGAAAGAAATAGGGTAAGCATGATCATTCAAGTATGCATATTCATAACTATTCCTGATGAAAACATATAGAAATCACAGAAATTGAGCATAGGGTGCTGTCAAGCAAATCCTAAACTATTCTTATTTTCTGTAAATTCAAATGGTGGAACATAGATGGTAAAACAACCATGAAGAAAAAACTAAAACAGAGTTAAGGAACACTTATTGAGCCATGTAGAAGCACAAGAATTCCACAGTCACTCTTTGGCCAATTAGACACAGCAGACAGTTTCAGAATCCATGCATTTTAGCAGTCTTTGATTATAGAAATTATCACATTTACAGTGCAAATCTCTGCTCAAGCAAAATATCATACCAACAAAGATCAACCAACCAACCCTTACTACATTTTTTAGGGTGGTATATATAGGTAAAATATCTAAAAGTATTTATTACAACTGACCTAAACAGGTCTGCAAGAAAAAAGCTTTCTAAAACCTAACTTATGTTGGAATTAAACGCAAGTAAATCTCCTTTAGGCTGCGCCAAAGGAAACTGGATCAAAAGTGAGTTGATGGGGTGTCCTCTGTGACTTGGTGCAGTGGTTCTGTAATAACTGTGCATTGAGTTCTGGTCCACTGATCTGATGTGAGTTTTAATGTGCAGTCAATTGTGCTGGTGAGCTTTGAATGGTTCCTTAACTGCTTCCTGACTTTCGAGGTTTTTCTTTTAATGCTTCATTCACCTCGAGCCCTGAGAAGATCTTCGCTGATACACTTGGCCGCTACAATGATACTCTTTGACATGGTTTTTGGCTGCATATTTGCTCTGATATTCTTTAATCTCTGAACCGGGTCTCTCTTTGTCTTCTGATACGTTCAAATCTGCAAAATCGGGCTTTTTCTGCCCTTTTCGGTGCAAAAATGGCAGAGGAATCAAAATATTCCCTAAAGATTCTCCAATATGGCCTATTTCTCGTAGCGATGCGCAATTAGTGCTAAGCGCTAAGCGCGCATCGAAAACTGCCTCAGAAATTCGATCTGGGGCTCCGAAGCTTGATTTTTGCGCTTGCGCGTTTCCTTTTTTTAGCTGCTGACATCAGCATGACATCAGCGGTACGACGGATGACGTCAGCAGTGGGACCCCCCTGTGCGGATGTGACATCAGCATGATGACATCAGCAGGGTGACGTGGCAGTACGGCAGGGTGATGACGTGGATGGGACACGGTGGCAGGGTGACGTCAGCTAGGCGCAGGCAGGAAGGGGTGAGGTGGAGGCGATGTGGCGGGGTGACGTGGCGCTCCTGTCACGCGAGGGGAGGGCGGTTTGGATATGCATCAGACCGCCTTTGGTACAGAGGTGGTTTTTGTCAGGGGCGGCCCGATGCAATGGGATGCCGCCAGCTGTCCCAGTGTACGTCGGTAAAATCGTCGGACATCGGGTGCTAACGAACACTCACAAGAGGGCGCCCGATATGCATAAGAGCCGTCGGATCTAGGAGGACGAATCCAACAGTGGTCGGGAGGAGAAGGTGCGCGGGGTTTAGTACAAGTGCGCACGTGTTAAATTTTAATATTTACGGTCGCGGGTGGGTTTCAAACTTTAGAAAATGGTGTAATGTGTTGGGCGTGTTGGTTATTTATTAATCAACTATTAATAAATTCCAAAAATGAAATGCGCGGGGGTTTGTGAATGCATTTGAAGGGGGTTTTTTGTGTTTTGGAAGGAGTCCAAACACCTCAGAGGGGAAATTTATGCAGAGATGAGGGTTCTTACTAAGATCCATGTGACTTAGTAATTCCCAAGGAGATACTTATGGTTATGTTTCAACCAGAGGAAGGGGATATTTACATAGGGGAATTATTACCATAGTTCTGATAGGGGGAAGGGAAATAGATAGGGATTTACATAATAATGTCAGGAGTTAATATGAAAATGACAAGAAAGAGCTAAGTTTCAGAGATCTTAGGCTTTAAAGGGGAGATAGAACTTTACAGAGAAAATATGTACCCTCCCTGGATAAAGCAGATCTTTATCAAGGAAAATGATATGGAAAATGTTGAAACTAAGAGATATCAAGCAGATCTTGACCTCTTTAGGGGAAGTTAGTAAAAGATCTAGGGAAGAGGAAGAAGGGGATGTTAGTCATGCCTCGTTTGAAGTCCTTCAGATGGGAACTGCCTGCTAACTGTGATATGGATAAATATAACACTTGAAAATGTGGAGTTCATCACAAATCAATCATTCTGCAACCTCAAAATTACCTACCCATCCTACTAACCTAACATTTTTTCTTCTTTTTGGTTTGGGTGCACTTAGACTTGCAGACCCAGCTTTTCAATTTTTTCTTTTTTTGTCCTGCTATCTACAAACTACCCTTATTTCTTCCAAGGGCCCAGATTAAGCAGTTGGGCTCCTTTGATTCTCTGCCTATCTAAGAATCTGCCAAGATTAAGCTGTTTGTACAGATTATTTATTCTCTATATTCTAAAACAGGAAATTGAAACCCAGGGAGACCAAGATTAAGCTGTTTAGACCTCTCTTTAGCTGAAAATTCTACAAAAATGGAATATTTCTTCAAAATTGGAATGCAGCAGTTGCACTCTGAGCAGCACACTCTCATGGCCTCTTTCTTTGGTGAGTGTTAGCAAATATGGAGCATTGCAGCATGCAAAGTATGACATATTTGGCCTATAAAAATGTCAATCATGAAATTTGAGTAACCTGCTGCAGCATGAGGCTAACAGTGAGGACAAATATTTCTTTTCAAATCCACTCAATATTTCATATTTAATTTCCGAAAATTTAGAGGGTGAAAATTTATGTTTCTCATCAACCCCTTTGCATGATTCGTCATGATTTTGATTCACTTATTATTGATCTTTCTAAGCCACCAGTATTTGATGATCTACCCACTGACGAAGTGGAAACCCCTCAAGTTGCGAGGCACTTCAGCCTGAGTTGATGGTTATGTCAGGTTCTTGTTGTCTTGAGGTCAATTCTTCTCCCAATCAGAAATCTATTGAAAAACCATAGGCTTCTCATCACTTTCTTGTGCACATTGAAAATCAATCTGATCTACACATCTTACATCATCTACCAGAAACTCACGGTCCTATCGCTCATGCATTGGAGGAGTAATACATATCAAGTCATGTTGTGAAACACAAGTTGTCTTCCTTCTGCATATTTGATCATATGTCGAGGTCAAAAGAGTCCACATGCTTGTTGTTTGTGCACAGTGTGTTGCCACACCATGGTACATTCACAAAGTGTCTATCATGTGCTTTCGTTTTTTGCTTTTCTGTGGATGCATTCAAACTTCGAGCGTGTTGGTTTTCATTGTTTTATCTTTCTTGCATGTTGGTTTGTTTGAATATCCTTCTTAACAACCATGCCTTCACTTACATGGGCCAACCAATGCATCGGTGGCTGCATTGTAAATATCACTTCACATGAGTAGGCCCATGCACTGTTTACTTTAGGAGTAGGAGTAGTGTTTCTTTCTTGTTTGCTTTACTTCCTTGTTTACTTTGATTTCTTATTCATTTTTCTTTCATGTTTTCATTTTACTTTTGTCCTTCGCTTTGTTTGTTTGTTTTTTTTGCACCCATAGGTTTAGCTTCCCATGAAACCATGTTTGGCTTCTTGAGACAAGCTAGGTGAAACACAAGAGGAATTGTACAAATATAAATATTTGGTTATCTATCTATTCCCTCTCTTTGTGAAGATCTTTCGTTCTTTCAGTCAATGGTACCCTGATGGAAAATACATTCTTTTCAGAGTGAGTCTTGGTGAAACAAAATGCTTGTACTTTAACTAGGACCATCTACTCTAATCAGTTATTCTATATTTGTTTAACCCTTGTAAACTTAATCAAGTAGAGTAAGTTGAGGGGGAAAACCTTAACAAGTATGTCAAAGGTATATATAACATTGTTCTCTGAAGGGACAACCTCTTTTTCTCTCAATAAGTCTGTTATGAAACCAACTCACAAAATAGAAGAAAAAAGAGATCAATGCCTTCAAAATAAGCCTCTTCGAGGGGGAAACCTCCTTTACATTACATAAATGAACAATTCTTGGATGGTACAAATGAAAATACCTCCTTTCTGTATATAGGAGTCAAAGCAGTCATAATCTAATCAGAGCCTACATAATAATAATAATGTAAGGGCACAACAATAATAATAGTGGGCTTCTATGTGGCACAATAATAACAATATATGGACTACATGGGCACAACAATATAATAAGAGGGTTGCAATAATAAAAATAAGGGTTACACTAGTAGCATAGGGACCTAACATGCCCCTCTCCTTCAAAAAGTAGTGTCCTCAACACTTGAGTAGTTCTGGATGTTTCTATATAAAATTCTCGTCCTCCCATGTGGAATCTTCAGTACGTAAGTTCTTCCACTTGATGAGAAACTCTGAAATTGATCGATTTCATCGTTGTCGGGTTCTTCTTTCCATGAATACTTTAGGTTCCAATATGATTTTTCCTTCCTCGTCAAGTTCTGACAATATTGTTTGAATTGGGAGCTTGTCACTTATAAACTTCTTTAAGCATGAAACATGGAAAACTGGGGGCACTTGGGAAGATGGATGAAGCTCCAATTTGTATGCCATAGTACCAATTTTTTGCAGTGCCTTGTAAGGACCATAGTAATTTGGTGATAATTTATTATCCTTATTAGATTTCTTAAGGGACATTTGTTTATATGGTTGTATTCGTGAAAATACCCAATTGCCTATAACAAAAAAAATTTCGCTATGATGTTGATCTGCCTGTTGTTTCATTCAATTTTGTGCCAAAGTGAGGTTATCCTTTAAGAGTTGGAGAAATTGTTGTTGTTGAGGGTCTACCTTATCACCTTCATGAGATACAACATGATCCATGTATTCCACCTCTTGTACTCCAAAGAAAAATTTGGAGATTTTTGCATATAATTGTTTCTTGTCCAATATTCTGAGCACTCTATCAATATGTTGAACATGATCCTTCCAAGACTTGTTGTAGATTAGTATATCATCAAAAAATACTAACACAAATTTTCTAAGGAAGGGTTTTAAAATGGAATTCATCAAACCTTGGAAAGTATAAGGTGCATTGGTAAGGCCAGAAGGCATGACCAAAAACTCATAATGACCCTCATGAGTTCTAAATGTTGTTTTCAGAATGTCTTCAGTCTTCACTCTAATTTGATGATATCCTGCATGAAGGTCAAACTTGCTGAAGTAAATTTATCCATGCAATTCATCCATTAATTCATCAATGAGAGGGATGAGAAATTTATCTTTAATAGTGAGCTTGTTGAGCTCTCTATAATCCAGACACGTGTGCCATAATCCATCCTTCTTGCACACCAATACTACTAGAGTAGAGAAAGAACTTTAACTAGGTTGAATTATACCAGCCTATAGCATTTCTACAACCATACGTTCAATTTTCTCTTTTGTGCAAAGGGGTATTTGTAAGCCCTGATATTTGGAGGAAGACTTCCTGGAAAATGAATAGCATGATCATGATCAAAAATAGGTGGGAGGCCTTTGGGAGTCTCAAATACCTTGGAATGATTGTCCAAGATGTTTTGGAGATCTAGAGAAATAGATGATTTCGACGTGGGAACCTCTAGTGAACATAATTGTGCAATTACGCCAAGTTGTTCTTCCTTTAGAAGTTTTGTCATGCTATTAGAGCTGATTATATTTCTTGGTTTCCTTGCAATACCCCTTAATTCAAATTCTTTTCCTTCTGAAAAAAATTCAAGAAGAGTTCTTGAAAATTAAAAGTTATGTACCCAAAGATTGTAGCCACTGGACTTCTAGTACAACATCAATACCACCCATTGGAATGGAAAGAATTAGACTATTTAAAACATGTTCTCCCATGGATAGCTTGATATTATGGCACTTTCTAGAGAAATTTATGGTTCTTCCATCTGCAACCATCACGTGACACTCTGGTTCTGGATATAGGAAGCAATTCAATTCCTTCGCTATCTTACAATGAATAAAATTATGGGTACTACCCGAATCAATCAACACTATTACCTTTTTCTTCTTGATATGTCCTTCTATCTTGATAGTTTGAGGAATGGTAATTCATGCCAATGCATTACAATATATGGTCAGATTCATTTCTTGATGCTCGATGTGATCTTTCACTTCTTGAACCTTTTTCTTCTTGATATGTCCTTCTATCTTGAGAGTTTGAGGAGTGGTAATTCCTACCAATGCTTTACAAGATATGATCAAATTCATTTCTTCTTTCTCCGGGGTTGGTTCTTAATGTATATCGTCTTCTTTTTATGTTTCTTGATCCTTTTCTTCCTCCTCTTCACAATCTATGTAAACTAATTTCTTCTCAGCACAGTTATGACCTTTAGTGTATTTTCTATCACAAATGTAACAGAGCCCTTTTTCTCTTTTTTCTTCCAATTGTTGTGATGTAAAACTTGTAGGTTGTGGAAGGCTAGGAGCAAAAACACTTCCATATTTATATTTGTGAGTGGGTAGGATTCCTTGTTTCCATAATTCTGCTTTCAAGTTTTCTTGTCAACCTGAATGCCTTCTCTAATGAATCAGGTTCCCAAAGACGAACCTCATGTTGAATGTTATCCTTTAAAGTCTCTATGAAGATATCAACCCTCTGCTTTTCTGGAATATCATTTACCCTTATATTCAATTTTTTAAAGTCCTCAATGTGCTTTGCCATTGAAACCTTTTGTTTGAGATTTATCAATTGGCTAAAGAAGGTGTTGCTCTTTGTATCCTCATAATCTGCTATCATTTCCTCTGTGAAAATTGACCACGTGACAAGTGGTTTACAAGAAAAAATCCCTTTATACCATAAAAAATGATCTGGTTCTAAATATAAAGATGCAATATGTACCTTTTGTAACAGTTTCACCTCATGTAGATCAAAATATTGCTCCATCTGTAGTATCCAATTTATCAGATCATTGCCATAAAACTTCCTCATATTGTTTTTTCTTGATTTTAGGAGCTCGATCTTGAAAAAAATATAACTCTATAATTTTGGATATTTAAGTTCTAAAATATTGGCCTCTAATAGCCCTCCGAGTCCCCTTTCTAACCACACAATTCTAATCGCAATTGGATACTCCAAGAAATCGTTATGCCCAATCTCCCACGATGACTTACTGATATAATTTTTCAGTAGAGCGAACTTGTATGACATACCACATGTCACTCTTTCAACCTTAGGTTCTGAACATGATACCCAACAAGATACAGTTCGTCTTATTTTTGTCACTTTCTACGAAATTTGAATTAGATGCTCCAAGAGAGAGTTATGACGATTTTCCCAAGGTCACATGTTTTGGGTGTAATTAGGGGCCTGCAAACACCCTAAATGTCTTGGACTATACCTCTGAAAATATAGCGAATAAAAATCTAACATTTGGGCCTGAGAATCACCAATATATTGGCTCAAATGGGTTTTAATTGTAGAATCTAAAACTTCATAGAAAACAAATTATAGTGAAAATTCCACAATGACCTATTTGAGAGGGAATTTTGGAGCTTGCAAAAACCCTAACTTCCTCATATCATATCTCCAACAATATAGCGAGAAAAATCTCAAATTTGGAGTTGAGGTTCAAAACGATTTCATATCAAATGGTTTTGTTTTTTATCTTCTAAAATTTTGCAGAAAAAACATTATAGCAAAAATTCCACGAAGACCTGTTTGGAGCAATGAAACCCTAGAATCCAAAGCACTCATACCAAATGTAAACCAACTCACAAAATAGAAGAAAAGAGAGATCAACACCTTCAAAATAAGCCTCTTTGAGGGGGAAACCTCCTTTATATTACACAAATGAACAATTCTTGGATGATACAAATGAAAAGACCTCCTTCTCTATATATAGGATTCTAAGGGGTCATAATGTAATTAGAGTCGACATAACAATAATAATGAAAGGGCACAACAATAACAATATGGGGACTACATGGGCACAAAAATATAATAAGGGGGTTTCACTAATAATAATAATGGGTTACATTAGTAGTATAGGGCCCTAACAAAGTCGAGATCCCACTTCCGCCTCATGAAATAAATAAGTGCCTATGCACATTTCTCTGAAAAACGAAAATGGAAAATGAAAAAAATAAAGGCGAAAGAAGAGAAAGGCTTCCTTCATAGAGAGGTGAAGCAAGTAACTCTGCTGGGGTACTGTCCAGGCTCGCTGGTAGTGGAGAGATGCTTGTGTTCCTGAAGTGACTCCGTCGGGGTACTGTCCAGGCCTACTGGTAGCGGAGCAACACCAAAGATGAAACTTAAAATCTGGTAGTCTACATTACTTATGCAACAATATATCCCACATCCCCAAAATGAACAACTTAGTTGACTTGGCTTGGTATGTGTGCTAACCGATCAAGAGAATGCTAGTAAGGAAGCCATCACGATCAAAGAATCGAACAATAATTTTGGAGGGGTTAGACTCATTTTACACGAGACAATGTCCATACAAAGAGCTGAATTTCTACTAGTGTGTTGCCAATGTTGTAGCGACTACAACCACTCTCCAAAATTTTCCTTTGCTTCATTTTGGAGCCTCCCTCCTTGAATATTAACAGCTTGTCTTGCACTACCCAGGTACTTGTGTTTTCATTTGAATTTATCTTTCACTTTACATCTTGTGTTCACTTACTTGCTTTGCTATATAACCACAAGAAGACCCCTTGCAACTTGGTTGCATCCAGTTATTGCACTACCTTGGCAAACTATGCAATCCTAGACGGCAGCCAACCTTGCTCTTAGGAATTACGTAGTGCAGCACAATAGTGAGCACTTCCCTCAAGAATTGTGCAGATCAACTCAATAGTGAGCTTCAGCTCCAGAACTGCACAGACCCAGCTGACAACCTATGTTCAGCTTGGAAATTGTGTAGAGCCTGAGAGGCAACCCAGAGGCATTTAGCCCATAAATTGCACAAAACATACTATGCTCAGAAACTGCTCAGTGCATGAACAAGAGAGTTTCATGGTCCTTCCCAGAACTGCTTAATCTTTCCATGTAGTGCATGGAAGTTTTCCCAAAAAACAAGAATCTAAGAGGAAAAGCATCCCTAGGAACTAGGGATCTATTATTAGTTTCCCAAAGGTGACATATTGCCATATTTAGAAGTTTCTTCCAAGTGTTCTTGTTGTCCTGGATCTCAAGCATATGCGTCATGAACTCCATTTTTCTTAAATCTATGTAATGGACGCTTGTAGAGCTCATTTATAAATTCTATCGCTAAGCTCCAGTGTCCTTAGGAGATCAAGGAGCCTTCAAAGCATTGTCATTGCTTTTCAACCTGAGTTTTTCTTTTATCACCTTTTGCTTCTTTTTTGTCGATTTTGTTTGTTTAGCATGTGAGAGTGTTGTTTCACTTTTTTTTTTTACACGACTGTTGGCGTTTTAACTTTGTTTATCTTGTAGAAGTGTTGTTTCAAGTTATACAGTGCCTTCCCCAAGCATCGCATGAGTTTTCTCATTTTTGTACCAACAATTGTTGTACGGCAACCCCCTTCACATGCCTCATGTTCCTTCATTTTGATTCATTTCTACACTTGTTTTGCATACATACACGTACACTTAGTCATATTTGCACTCATCCTGACATCATCCTTGGATCTTTTTGTCTGCACACTCCCCATGAACAGGTATAGGCTCCCCTTCCTTGGATCTCACATCTCACTGCATGCATTGCACAATCTGGGAGTTTAAGGCCTCTGCCTTGGCTTCTGGAATTGCACAAATCCTGTCTTAGGCTGGCTTGAACTGCGTACTATGTAGTTCTAGGAGCCAGTATCCCACCTTGGCCACTGAGGCTACGCAATGTGCAGTCTCAACTAGGCCCTATCCCAGACTGAACTACGTAATACGTAGTTCATGTCATCAAGCTTCCACATTGACTATTGGGACTGTGCAATGCATAGTTCCCACAGTCAGTCAAGCATCCCTATCAGTCAAAACTGCACATTTCCTCTCATTAGATGCCCTAGTTTCTGCTTGATCATGTTGTAAAGTTAGATTTGTACGAGCTAATGTTTTCTTTCCATGAGTTTCATAGGTACCATACTCGTGAAGTGCTTCCATCCAACAGTCATTATACCATGGAACCAAAGAGAGTTCTTTGAAGAGTGACCATCGAAAGCAGTAGTGGGGAAGCAGTTGAGTAAGTGCCAGTTTACTTGCCAACATATGTAGATTCCCAAATGTTTACAGAAAATGAGTCAACCCTAACATGGCAACAAGACCAGCAGCAGTGGTAGAAGGAAACAATCTAGTATAGGATTAGGGAAAGAGGCAATTGCTGACATAATAGAGAGAGAACAAATTTGTAGAGAAAAAGTGGATTCAATCTTCATGCAGGAAGCTTTAACAGAAAAAGAAAAAGGAAGCAGAGGACATGGACAACATAGCGAAGCAAGAGATAAAAGAAGATCTTGCAAGTAGCAGAACTAAGATCAAAGCAAGAAAAACAAGGGTCAAAGGAAGAACAACAACTGAGAAGAAGAAATAGGAAGAGAAACAAAAGCAAGGTGCAATGATAGAGCAAACAATGCTAATACAGGTTAATCAACTGGAACAACTAATAATTGAGGAAGAGAGTGAACAGATGTAGGTTCCCTCACCAAAGCTAAGAACAAGAACCAAGTCTAGCAAGAGGTCAATAGGTACATGGAGCAGTTGATGCATGAGGCCACTAGTGATGACTTGCAATTGAGCGCAGACAACATGCAGAAGTACATTGGTGGTCCAGCCACACTCAAGATCATGCAACACATGCTTCAAGACGAGACAGACATAGGTTCCAAGACCAAGGGCAGGATCCTTGAGGTACCCAACCTCTTGGATGAGACCTTGCTACAGGAGCCCCAATGTGGAGTAGTAGGAACTGACAGATTGGGTAGAGACAGATGTGGATGGAGTGGCAGAGAGAGCGACAGTGCAGGGAATCCCAAGACAACGCATAACATGCAGGCTGCAGCAATGCGAGAGGCACAAGAGTTTTGCACAGTGCTCGGTGGCACAGAGAGGTGTGCAATGGTGCGAGATGCATGAAGATGTTGCAGTAGCGCAGATGTTAGAGAGGGAGCACTTGTCAGCAGTAGGTAGAGCTTCAGCATCAGAGTATGTTCCTAGCCCAACATAGGGGTCAGTTGGGTGTGTTTTTGTTCCAAGTGTTGTTGGAGCAAAGTGGATCAGGCAGATGTGTTGCATGCAGAACATTCCAGAGTTACAGGATCAGGTTTGAGAGGAAGCCTTCCTTGTTGAGAGGGAGTGTTGAAAAGTGTGCAACAAGAAATGCTTGTTGAGAATGCAACAAGATGATGGAGCTTAGTGGAAAGGAGTCGCCTTCACTAAGTGGTCTCACAGGCAAGTTTTGGCGCAAAGTCTATTTTTAGACTATGTCTATTTTTAGACATATGGATCATGGTCTATGAGTTGCAAGATGTTGTTTATGGATGATTGGTCATGTTGGGAAAAATATATGGACTTCTATTTTTTGGTTCACAGCGGTGTGAACAGAGTCTATTTTTAGACTGCTAGGTAAAAATAGAAACAGTCAAATATTATTAGCCCTTAATAATATTTGGACTCTAAACTTTGTCTTATTCTCTTGGAGCACTTCAGTTGGAGCTACAGATGTGGCACATGCAACTGCCTGAAGGAATCACGTGGTTACCTATGGGTTGACTGAGTTATTGCATGAAGGACTTCAGTTAGAACTCAAATGGTTGAGTTTTGTGGAGTTAGATGAGTAGTTAATGGAGTTGTGTTCAGTTTGACTTAGTTGAACTAGTTGTATTTAGTCTAAATGACCAATAGACTAAGTGATGAGTTGTGTGAATTAGTCATTAATTAATTCATTAATTATTAACTCATAATGCAACTGAAGAATACATGAGTTAACTCAGTGCATGGACAGTTCAGTGGAGACAAGTGTTAGAGGTAAGTGAAAGGGTGAGTTGTGACTATCAGTTGTGCATGGATTTGCACATGCAATGGATTGAGTAATGCCAATGAGGCCAAGGGAAATTGTAGCTTGTGCTCACCTGATTTTTCCAAGTAAATACAAGTTTGCTTGAGCCATTATCAATCATTCTCATGCAGGTATTGTGCAGTGGAGGCAGGCAAGCAGCGGAGGAGATTTGGAGATCAGATCTGAGATGTATTGTGTGTAACAGGTGGAGATAGTGTTGGATACTTGTGAAGAGTATTGTACTATGTATTGTTACATGTTCTTAATCAATATAATATACAGATAGTTGGGGTTTTTAGCGAGATGCTTCTCCGGGAAAATATTGTGTTGATATGTGTGATTGATGCTTCTATGTGCGCATGTTATTGTTTCTGCTTCTGTAAATTGATGATCATCATAGAGGAGGTTATGTATTATGCATGTATTCCAAAATAATGTATAATAGGGATAATCTCTGTGAATATGTGTCATATTATTCAAAATTTCTACAAATCCCACTCTACGCAAGTATGGCTAACATGATGACATGAATGCGTTAGTATGTGAATTATTTTCTATGATATAGTGATGTTAAAGTTGTAACTAATGTATTGGTTGAATGTTCTTAGGGGGTGATTCCCAAGAAATCCACCGATGAGATTAGAGGGTTAGTTATTTGATGATCTTGTAGGAGCCCATAGCTAGGAGGGAGAATATGTAACAACTTATGGACGAGGAACAATCTCAATCAACTACTTATGTTAGTGTGTCTTTTTCCTTGTGTAACTCTTGATGGGACATGGTACCATCTTGAGAAGGCTAAGTGCCTGATATTGGAGCTATGATGTTGAAGTCTAGAAGTGGGATGGAGTTATTTTTGACTCTTCGATGCCTAGGTGATGCAAGAACAATTATGAGTTTGCTAAAATCCGACAGTGCCCATTTTCTCTGTAATTCAGTGCTTCCTTCAAGCCATGCTCATAGTCTCGTTCTATGGGATATAAATCCATTTTATGTGCATATAATGGCTCTTAGGATATAAAATACCTTCATATCAAAATATACAATGGGAGATTTTAAATACAAAGTGGGAGGAGATGCAAGGGAAAGCCAACTTTATGCGAGTATGGCTGACATATATATAAGAAAGAGTATGGACGATTCTCTCTTAATCTCATCACCTTATTTCCTATATAAATAAAATAAACCAACTTTAATAATTCTAGCCAATCCTTTACAAACTTTCTTCTGACTCGCTCTTTAAAGAACCCAGTGCAATGGAAAGGGTCTTCACAACAACTTGCCAGGATAGAAACTTTCCGGGTTGGGTTCACAATGCCATGTAAGCCCGCTCAATAAGTCTGACGCGAGGGTTACAAAAGCCTCTGGCTTGCTCACTATTTTCGGTCTGCTCACAATAGCCCATGCGATGGGAAAATTATATTTTTTGGGAAATGTTGGGGGAGAACCTCCAGGCCGAACTTGAAATTCCACGTGAGCTTGGATCTTCTAGGTTGGTTCATACATCAAGCTGGTGCTTAGTCAGCTTGGTTCTTCCTTAGAACTTCTTCTCTCGTCCTTTTGTGATGAAACATTTGACCCAACGATATCACATGATGGCTTCCTCCTTTCATAACTCTTAACTTCTGTCTCCTGACACTATCAATTGATGTACATATTAAAAGAGGGAAAAACAAATGAGTGTTGTCATTTTCCTATTATACTAAATTATTACTTTCTCAACATCCACCTCAACTATGGTCTCATTCCTGTATACCTCAACTCTAGAATGTATACTCTATAATTTTTCTCCTCTTCACGACCCTCTACATGGTTAATGCATCATTGATCCTATGTTAATCAACGATCAATTCTATCTCTCTTGAGCTTAGGCCACAATGACCTACATTAAATTTAAATCTATTCAACAATGAAATCCAAAACCATTTGATCTCTCATATGATTATAAATATGAATGCATCAATCTCAATTTCGAACAAAACATAGATAAAATTTACAAAAGGCCCCACTTGCCTGATTCACATCAATTGGCCCATTCTTTCATTAAGCCAAGGTTTTAGCTTCAAGCCTCTTGCTTTCACACTCCTTGCACACTCACACTTATATCTTATGTCTCTATTATAACTATTATTTTACACACAAAGGGATTCTAAATTGATTTAGTTTAGATCCAAATAATCCTCACCTAAACCTCCAATATAGGACTCTTAGATCCATACATATCTCACTAATCTAACTTCTGTCATTTTTCTCTAACTTTCTCAATATTCTTGATATCTATTCATAGGAATATATTTTATTACAATTTCATTCTTCCATATGTATTTTCTAGAATATCCTCAGAAACTTAGGAAAATACAATAATGAAACAATTACAAAAGTTAGGGAACCAACTCCCTTAGTAAATAAAACAACCCCTATGTCCAGTCAAAAGGGTTTGACTTGGAAGTGGAATTCTCCCACATCACTAGGGTTGTACTTGGTAGGATCTATGGAGAGATTTTGGGTTACCCTTTCAAGATGCTTAGGGTACGTGAGTACTGGACTAGATGTTTGCCTAGGGGCAAATGAGGTTTGAGCCTTGGGGCCCTTGTATAGAGTGATGGGGCTTTAAGCTTGGTTTTGAAGGTTGGAAAGAAAAGCTTGAGAGTACTTGCGCTTTTCCCCAGTGTTGTGATGTAACTTTCAATGCATGTTGTGGTCACTTGGGTGACATTTATACTAGTTACAATAGAGGTGTTGTGTAGAAGAAAAATAGGTAGATCCTGCACTTGAATGGAATTTGTTCATAGTCGAGGATCTGACAGTGTTTCCATGCCCCCACTGTTAAGAAAATTTCTACTAGGAGGCCCTTCTCGAGATCCACCTCAACATAAATCTTGGCACAGGAAACTGTCAACCCTTTGGCTCCTCTTGATCGATGTATTTTTCAACTCCATTTCCTATTTCCCTGAGGAAATCATCACTCCAATAAGAAAGGGGAAGACGAGGGAGTTTTACCCACACCAGAATCACAATAGGGATATCCTCAACGAGATCAAAGTCCAAAGTCCATCTGGTTAGATACATCCCTTTGCTTCCAAAAAATAAGGACCATTTCTGAAGATAACCTCTTTGTCTTCCTTGAACTCAAACATAAAAGGGAAGAAACCATTCCCCACAACAAAAATGCGCAGATTTACTTTCATCTTGTCCTTCCAATTCTTTTCCCTCCAAAATTCCACCAACTTGGGAGAAGGCCACATTCCTGTGAACTTCCTAACAAGAGCCCGATCTGAATAAGCCAGAGACAATCTGCAAAAAACTGGAGGCTATGACACTAAGGAAATTGTCTCCATTTATTTTACGAACTTCGACGTATTCAAAATGGATCTTTTTCTTTGCGGGAGGGAAGAGATCAATGCCTGGAAGGCAGATGCATCACCAAGGGGAGGGGGAGAAGCCCCCTCCAAGGGAGCCATTGTTGGTGAAAGTAAGAAAGTTGCAAGGCTAAGGATGTAATGCAGCTAGGGTTGCAGAGCACAAGATCTTTGAGTTTGTTGTATTAGCACTTATCTAGGGGCATATAACAATATTTTTAACCATGGATATCCATCCCTATTTTACCATGGATATTATTGACTTTTAAATAGGCTTTGTTATAGTGGCTTATAAATACCACTTACCCAAAAAAATAACTCATTTCAAAATCAAAATATTTTATAAATATTTTATTTTAATTTATTTTAAAACATTTTTTAAATTAAATCTAAAAGCAAAAGGCTATGGGAGATGTTGTAGTGATGTAAATGTTTGTAAACATTTACATGTGGGTTCAATTAAAAAATAATAAAAGGTTAAAAATAATTGCCTAAAGAGGCCCTCTCCAATCGAGTATATAGAGATGTTGTAATGTCATATGAACTTTTTGACTGTTCAAAATAAAATAAATGATGATAATTATCAATAAAACATTTTGAGTTGGTCAAATTACATAAAATTAAAACTAAAATAAAAGATAAAATTAATAATCGAGCGGAGAGGCTCATTCGGTGTATGAGGGGATGTGTAAGTGCTCATTCTACAACCCAGTATGAGGGGATGTGTAAGTTTGTTCATCCATCCGTCTGTTCCCCTTTAAAATAAAAACAAAAAATAAAAATTATGTTCTAAATAGAAAAATAATGTCAGCTATAATAAAAAAAATGAATATGTTGTAAAGTAATTAGAAGTAAAAAAATGTGTGAGTAAAATGTTTAAATCTTATACTTTTCAAAAAATATTTCAACAAGAAATTTAAATAAACTATTTGAAGATCTACGTTAACTACTTTATCTGGATATCAACTTGATATATATTTATACCTAGAAAAAAATTGTTAAAATAAAAATTTTAATGTTGTTGAGCCAAGAGGCTCATTTGACTAAAAAAGCACTCTAAAAAGGAAAGTACTCGAGCCCTTCATAAGAATCACTCAAACAAGTCTCCTCTACAAGCACGTGGCAACAAGAATTGTAGAGGAAAAGTCATTGATGATTCTGCCTTATATAATCCCACATCCACACCTCTCACCTGGTCATCTAATCTTTATGTGAAAGAATTGTTAAATGCAAAACAAAGGTTGGAGGTTTTAAAAGCTAAAGGGAAGGAAAGAGATCATAAAATTCATATATTAATAGCCGAGAACAAGGCTTTAGCAGAAAGCAATAAATTTTTAAAAGAACAAGTGGCATTGCTATAGGAAGCTCTCCTGATAGGGAAGACAGAATGGCAATGAATGAAGGCAGATGTGCAAAACATAAAGAAATCTGTAGTGGAAAGTGCAGAGGTGGTGAATATGAAATCATCCCAGGATAAAGGAAAATGATTGCCCAAATAAACAACCATGAAGGGAAAGCAAGAGAAGAAACAAAAGGGGATTCCACCAAAGTTTCCAAAAATTGGGCTCAAGTTATTAGCAATTTTACTAATAAGGAAGGAGAAACAAATATTCAAGTTGACAACATGCAAGATAGTGAAGGCAAGGAAAGAAAAAATAGGGCAGCAAACATAATTATTAAAGGGGTGAAAGACTATGGGAAAAATGAATGTACTCTTGACCTTGCAAGAGACTTCTTGAAAGACAAGTTGTTATGGCAAGGACAAATATGCCAAGCATGGAGGGTGGGTAAGTTTAACGGGGAGAGAGCCAGGCCCATAAAAGTCATCATGCCTAGCTTGCATGATAATTATATCATTCTAAGCAAGAAATATCTCTTGAGGGGTTCTTGTTTTTTCCTAGAAGAAGATTTAACTGTAAAACAACAGGAGGAAAGAAGGGAGGAAATTTTAAAGGTTTGGGCAACAAGAGATGAAGGAAAGAGAGCATGGATATAAAAAGGCAAAGTTGTGATAGTGTGATTTGGGCATCCTTCCAAAACAGAGCAACAAGATGGTAATAAATAAGAGGTAATAAACTCTTCACCAGGAAATCAGAAAGCAAGGTTAGTATGGGAAAGCAGGGACAAAGACTCAAATGTGAGTCTTGCATGTCAAAATAAATAGTAATCAAGTCATACCCAGGTTTCCTTAAGATTAGTTTGTTGGAACTACAAAGGTCACGCATGGAGATGAGGACCTGGGTTAGGGCCTATTGCGAAAGATAGAGACATAATTTGCCTCATAGAAACACATGAACATGAAGGGTGCAAGACACCTATGTTTGAAGGATACTGGAAGATGGCAGTGTGGAACAAGGCAGTAGGGAATGGAAAAGGGCACAGGGGTATCATGGTTTTAGTGAGGGAGAAAGAATATCGTCTCATTCAGTTAGAGAAAGAAGACTCAAATAAGCAATTCATTTGGTTTAAAATGTCAGAAAATGGAAACCACATCAGAATTGCAGCATGTTATTTTGCGTCGCAGGTTCAAAAATCTACAAAGGCAGAGGGCTTGACAACAAAGATCCATTTGTAGCCTTAAAAGCAGATATTGCAACATATTTGTAGCTAGGTGAAGTCCTTATAGTGGGTGATTTCAATGCTAGGACTGCAAGTGAGAAAGCTAGCATTCTTTGTTGTAAAGATTATTGTGACCCTATTTGGCTTATAGAAAAAAGTAATCATCAGTGGGAAAGAATTTCAGAGGGCAAGGGATGCAATCTCTTTGGTGAACAATTGCTTACTCTATGTGGGGCCTTTGATTTAGTCATTTGTAATGGCTTGACTAGATGGGCAAAGTCTGGTAATTTCACTTGCAATACTTACAATGGAGCAAGTGTGGTAGATTATGTGATTTTCTTGCATGGTTTATGTGAGAAAATGGAGGAAGTTTTGATTGGAAATCAGCTATGGGACTTAAATCATATCACAAGCCAATTTATTTATGTTTCTTTTGGATTGGAAAGAACAATTAGAGTAAAAAAATCAGCATGTCCAACAAAATCTCCCACAATTTATAATTCTTTTGACCCCAGAAAATTGTAATACCTTCAAAATGACGCTAGAGAGGCGCTTCAAGAAGGATAAAATTACAATTCACGGCCTTCATAGCCATGAATTAACACATTTAATGCAATGCGCACTTGCAAAGTGCAAAAGAGCAAAAATTAAGAAGTTCGAAACAAATTGCTTTCCGGTTAATGTTTGGTTTGACAAGGAATGCAAAAAGGCAAGGAGAATGTGGAAAGAGACAAACAAGGATAACATAAAGATCAAAGCTTACAAGCAGTTATTAAGAAATAAAAAGGCCGATTTCATGGTTTCAAGGAGGGAAGAACTAATCTTCCTTGGGAAAAATAATCCCAAATTATTTTGGAAGGAGCTCCAATCGAAAAAGATACAAATTGGAAATAACATTACAACTTATAAATGGTTTGACTATGAAAGACAACTCTATGAGCAGGTTCCCAAGGTTGACCCTCCTCCCTTGGTCAACGCTGATACTGAACTCTTCATGACAAGAGGTAGAGATGGGTATCAAGAAGCTGGGTGTTGGAAAAGAAAAAGACTTAGCTGAACTCCAAGCAAAATATCTAAAGTGGGGCTCAAAGATTCTTGCACCTCACATTACAAAAATCTTCAACAACAACATGCAACAGGGGCTCCCCACATATTGGACAACTAGTCTGGAAATACCTCTTTTCAAGAGCGGGGACATCAATAATACCTCCAATTATAGGACTATCATGATAAACCCTTTGTTTGCAAAGCTATTTCAAAGTGTGCTAGAAAACAAAATTAGCAAGTGGGCAGAAGAAAGAGATAAGCGAGCTAAAGGGAAAGCAGGTTTTAGACCTAAACATTCCACAGTTGATCATTGTATAAATTTAAGGTGCAACATTGAAAAATTTTGGGAGAAAAAGGAAGAAGTATTTGTTTCTTTGTTGATTTTAGAAAAGTGTTTGATTCGGTTCCTAGGGATAAGCTTTGGCACATAATGGAGGAACTTGGGGTTCCTAAACATTTGAGAGTAGTTGTGCATATGTTGTATGAAGAGGTGAAAGTCAAAAATAGAACTTCAGCAAGCATTTCTGAAAGTTTTAGAAGCGATATCGGGGTCAAGCAAGGTTTCCCACTGTCTCCTACCCTTTTTGGTTTATATATTGACAAGCTTTAGGAGTGGTTAAATTCGCAAGGGGGTGATAAAATCTATTTGGGCAAGTTTGTTATAAGGCTTCTTTTGTATGCATATGACCTTATTTTGATTGTTAAATTGGCTCTTGGTTTGCAAGAGAACTTACTATCCCTTGAGCATTTTTGTAGAAGTGTGGGGATGCAAGTCAGTATCAGGAAAACGAAAGTAGTGGTTTTCTCTAAGAAAAGAAAACATAACCAACATAAGTTCTACTTTGAAGGCAACATTCTGGAAGAAGTTGTGGATTACAAATACCTCGAAATTGACTTCAACAAAAATCTAAACTGGAATGGTTGTAGAAAGAAAAGAACTTTGGGGGGTTGGAAATCATTTTATGCTTTTCAAAATAGGTGTAGAGAGGCAGAGTTATGGGACTAGAAAACCACTCAAACTCTTTTTGGGCTTCTAGTGATTTTGGTGATTCTCTATGGTTGTGAACTATGAGCCAACAATACATCTGACATATAGTGGAGACAAATTGAGAAAATTCAGAAGCGTTTGATTACAAACAAATTTAAGATTAAAAGTGCAGTTCCTTATGCTATCTTGTTAAGTGAATCAAGGTCTTCTCTTATTGAAGCAATTGCTATGGTGCGAGTCATAAAATATTTTAAAAAAATTGAGCAAATGGAAGAGGGCAGATGGCCTAAGGTTGTCTTTAATGATAGATTATTCAAGAGCAAAAAAACTTGGATGCAACAAAATAACAAATGGTTTACTAAATAAGGTATTTGCTTGAACATGTGTCCCATAAACAACAAAGAGATAAAAACTTTTGTTATGGAAAAGTTCCACAAGCGTACTTGGGATAAAGAGCTAGGAAGGAAGAAAAAGTACTATATTAAAGTGTTTAATCCCACTCACAGTCATCAAACAAAAGCATACATAGAGGCCAATATCTCTTGGAGAGCCAAAATTCTTATTTCTTAGTTAAGGACTAATTCTCATCAACTTCATTGTGAAACAGGGCGCTGGAAAAGGCTAAAGGAAGTGTGGGAGGAAAGAGTATGCATTTTTTGTTCTTTCGGAAGAGTGGAAACAAAAAAACATTTCATTTTAGAATGTGAGGCTTTTAAAGAAAACAGGGAAAGTTATGTAGATATGATGATAGCTAGCTCTTGGGATAATCTATTTAGCGAGGGGTTTGTCGAGAAGCTGGGAGAATTTATTTTGAAGCTTCACAGAAAAATGGATGAATACATCAAGCAGATGAAGAAGCAATCTATCACATAAGCTATCTTTAGTCTCGTGGACGTTAAAATAATTTCTTTCTATTTATTTATTTCTTTCTAATTAGAAGTAAAAACATGTGTGAATAAGATGTTTAAATCTTATAATTTGGTTATTGATAAAATGTTTTAATACAAATTAATATGGACATATACTTAAAAATATGTTAGTACTAAAAAACCATTTTAATTTGCATCAATTTGCATCATAAATGTCTGGATGTACATGTTCTGGAAAATATTTTAATGTCAATTTCTTATACATATATACCATTTAAAAAAATATGTATAAATCATGAAAATATTAAGCTTGTATAGTTAAAACGTTTTATTTGGTCCTATATATACTCTATTTAGCATTCAAAAATACAATTTCAACAATTAAAATAATACATTGTATTTTACACTTTAAAGAAGTTTGCACGTGAAGAAATTTGATCCCTCTCGGCTCATGTTAGATATGTACTTAAGATGGATCTATGTTGGTTATAATTATAATTTAATTATAATTAATAATAAGACTAGCCTAGATCTATCTTAACTCCATATCTACCAAGGACCAAGAGGGTTCAATCTTGGGCGCTTGATAGATCCAGAGTTAAGATGGATCTAGGTTGACAATTTAAAAATGAACACTTCATGATCATGAAAATAATTACTCAATACACCCCATTAATTAGCAATCTGCATATAGACTTTTAAGACTTTGACACCACAATTACCTATTAAAATAAACATCTCTATATTTTTTCCCCACGTAAAAAATTGTATACTTGTTATTTCAATGAAATCAAAGTATACATATTACTATTCAATAACATCCTCATGGACATTTCTTCCCAATTCGAACAAAAACATTCAAGCATAAAAACTAGAAAGACCTAATGAAAGGAGAAACATCAATTCAAAAAAAAATTGCAGGCATTCACCTTGAGGACATCTTATAGCTTATATGTAAGTGATGATTATTTGTTTTAATCAATATAAAATATAGCTTTTTCAAATATATATTTATATGCTAAAAATATATGGAAAAGACGTAATGTCATGACTTGTTATGTGAACATTTTGAATTGGTCATATTACATAAATATAAAAATAAAATAAATAAAAAGCTAAAGTTAATATTTAAAATAAAATTGAATTAAAGTAGTCAATTTACCTTTTTAAGCTTCGGGCTTTAACAACCTCTTTGTTTTTCCCATTGTCTTCTTATTTAATGTAGTCTATTTAAAGACATAAAATTCTAATGAATTTCATTTTTTTCCAAAGAGAGATTTGTTTGGGGCTCTAATTGCTAATTACCAATCCAGGGACAAAAAATGAGTGCGATCCAAAGAGGCGCATTAAGGGTTCAGAATTGCCAATTTGTAATTTCAATTTACCACCATCATCCAATCTCTCAATAACCACTATAAACTATATTTGCCTTCTGATGTTGTAGAGATTCTCCATTAAGCATTCTTCATGTGAAGCCCTAATTCTCATAGTTTGGAAATTAATATAACGTTGGACTAGTTGTTATCTTATAATATTGTTTAAGATATTATAATTCATGGAGAAGTCAAAAGGTCTATTTGATTTTGTGTTTAGACATTAATTTAATTGTAATCTCGATTAAAAGTAAAGTATATATAATTAATATATATATATATATATATATATATATATATATATATATATATATGTATATGATGAAATCTATTTAGCCTATGCCCAAAATAAGGTTTTCAAATATTTTATGAAACAGTGACACAATTATAGCAAACAATTTTTTTTTGGAAGAATTTGTTTAATATTTTTAAATTAAAATAATTTTAATTTTTATAAATTTAATGAATTTTCTCTATTTTAACATTTAAAAAATAAAATAATTTACTATGTTTTATTTTTAGAATTCTATTTACTAAGGACTCTAGGTACAAAAAATAGGCAATCCAAAGAGGTCTATGGCATTGAGGGTTTAGAATTACTAAATTGTAATTTCAATTTACTATTGTCATTCTCATAAGATTATTTGTTGGAATTTACCATCATTATGACTAGCAATGGCCCCTAAAGGTGCAAAGATACATCGAAGGAATTGAACATGCCTATGATGTGACTGCAAAAATGTTGTAGCAAAGGAAAGATAACAACCTAAAGGTGGAGGATGGAGGGGAGGAAATGTGTTCAAGCTTGCAATAGTCTTACACTTGTGTCGATGATGTTGCTTCATTTTTTTCCAATCATACCACTATGTCAAAATCTTATATACATATTATATCCAAGCTATAACATGCAAGGCAATGAGGAGAAACATTACCATAGGTCCTCGTGGGCACTCATATACCAAAAATGTAATTACACACAGGAAACGACTAAAGTCACTGTGTGTTGATAATGGGATTAAATAAAGAGCATTTTTCATTGGAGTGACCTTCAGATTCCATGATATTCTGCAATCAACATAAAGAAGGGTGCTTGTTTTAGAATTTTAGCTATCTCCTTTTAAAAAATTTAAATTAATTTGGAGCCATTAATTCCAGTTTTAAATTTAAATTTAAATTTTGTCTAGCAAAGATTTGTTGGAATTGCAAATTTATGTGGTGTATTTTACACAATCCAAGTGTCAAAGTAAACTTTCAAGGCATTGTATCCATTTATGCATTCAAAAAAACAATTTTAAAAATGAAAAGTTACACATGCTATATGTATATATAGAACCAATATAGATCCATTTCAAAGAGGATTAAATCTCTTGAAGTGCATACCTTTTTTCAAGTTTTGCACTCTAAAAGAGGTCCCATAGGCTATTTTTAGCCTTGTGGACATTAAAATTTTCTTTCTTTCTCATATTTCCAGAAGTAATTATTGTTGCCTTTGCACAACTTGTGCGAGTCCCAAATAACGAGTGACCATTGTAAGTTAATTATAGTTAACAAGCCTTTATGTCAAGGATGGTCCTTCCTAAACAAAAAGATACCAAATAACGTCTCAAGTTGAACATGATTTAAGGTGAGACTTTATCCTAATTAGTTAAAGCTATTTTGTGTGGGAGTTATCTTAAGAATTCTCAAAGCCAAAATTTCTATATGAACTTGACCAAAAATTTAGATATTTCATATTGTATAACTTGGTTTTTTAACTCTAAATATCATATTATTATGTAAGATATTCTAAAAAATACAATTATCTTTTTTTCCAAGAAAAAAAACGAACTTTTTATTGCTATAAAAAGTTGCATATACATTCACAGCTTCTATTGCTGTTATAACAGTTTTGCCTGCACAAAAAATGGCTCAAAAATATAATACTTTCCTCTTCCTGAGAAGAGATCAGTTCCCCCAACAAACTGTCATTTGCTCTTTCTGATATCATGAGTCTGTCCTGTTTCCTTTTTTGAGCTTACTGTGTCATGGAAAAAGCGCCCAAAAAATACATATACCTCGCAGCAATAAACACTGTAAAACAGGATCCTGTTTCAGCTATATTTTATAAGAACAAACAAAAAAGAGAGTTTGTTGTTCCGCTGTTTCTTGTTAAAAAATTTGAGCATACGGAGGCTGGTTCGAAACATGGCTCTCCCCGTTGATTTCCTCCATTATTCTCCATCTGCCCAGAACTTGTTCAATACCGTCTTTAGAAAGTTTGTCTGCCATATCATTTTGTTCCCTGTATATATGATGGATGGACAAAAGATTAAAAGAAATTTTCAGGTGCTGAATTTCTTCAAGTAAAGGTTGCAAAACATAATTATGACAACTGCTACGACCATTTAACCAGTTGATTACATTTAAGGAGTCTCCAAAAATCTGAACTGTGAGGGTGTTTTTGTGAATCAACCAGCATAAAAGAAACTTGAGTGCTGATAGTTCTGCATAGTTATTCGTTCCATTTCCCAGTCCGATTGAAGCTTTTAGAGTGTGGTTGTTGTTTAAGTGGATAACGATGCCTGCACCAGCTTTGTTGTTCTGGGAGGCTCCATCAAAATAAGCCCATGGTACACCTTTCTTAATTTGCTCCTCTTCCACTTTCCGGGGTTCCTTCTCATCCTCAGAATCTGAGATATTTGAATATATGGATAAACATTGTACCGCAATTGAAACTGCCTCTGTTTCTTTCTCCTGGAAAATGTTCGTGTTTCTGGCAATCCAAATGCCCTAGCAGATGATAGGAGGCATATTCCTTAACTTCTTATCTGATATTTGGTTCCACCATTTTTGCCAAGCTTCAGCTAAAGACTGCCCTTCCCATTGGATAGGTAATTGAATGTACTTGTTCACCTCTGACCATACATTTTTAACTGTTGGACAAACAATGAATAGATGATCCATAGATTCCGTATCATTTTTGCATAAAGTACACCTCCCCGGTCCTTGTTTGTGTCTGGCTTGGAGAGTGTCCCAAGTTAGGACTTTCCTTTTTAGGATACACCAGAAAAAACAATTTTTCTTTTGCTGGACATTTTAACTTCCACAACGATTTTTCCCACCAATCCAGATCTCCCCAGCCTCTTTTGGACATGAGAAATTTGTATCCAAATTTTGGAGAATAACTTCCAGAGTCCGCATAAGCCCAAATCAACTGGTCTGATCTGTCCTTTAGTCTTACGTTTGATCTGGAAAGTTCTTACTTGAAGGTCTCCCACTCATCCCACCAGCGTGGGTGGATATTCATCTCTTCTCCTGTCTTCCATGCTTGACCCCAAATAGATGAATATCCTATCTTCTCCACCTGGTTTAAATACAAAAAGCCTTTAGAGGCAAGGTGTCTTATCAGACCGGGGGATAGAGCATAATTCTCGCTGCAACCCACCCAGGGATCCCTTCTAATTCGAATATTTTCACCATTTCCAACCTGCCAAGACAGACCTTGTTCAATAATTTTAAAAGCCTCAACCGTCGCTTTCCATATGGTGGACATCTTCCCACCCTTTTTTTCAGGATTCCTTATCCAATCTTCTAATGGGGAAGGATCAATATATTTTCTTTTTACTATTTTTGTCCAGAGATTTTTGAGCTTTATGATTCTCCACCCTGATTTTGCGGCCAGGGAGGCTGTAAAAGTATTCATATCTTTAATTCCCCATCCTCCCCATTCTTTTGGTCTTGCCACTTTGTCCCAGGCGATCCAAGGTAGAACAGACTCCTCCTTTGCTCCTGCCCATAAGAATCTGCTGCAAATCCTTCTTATTTTTCCCAGGATTCCTCTGGGCACCCAGGACAATGTGGCCCAAAATACAGGCGTTGCCAGAAGGACTAATTTTATCAGAGTTAATCTCCCTGCTCTAGAAAGCCATCTGAAGCTCCAATGTGAAATTCTAGCTTCTAACTTTGCTACTAACCAGGACCAATCTTGATTTTTGTAGTTGTCAGGTTTCAACCAAAACCCTAGGTATTTGAAAGGGTCCCCCAGTTTTGAAGTCTCTAGAGGGAGGATGGCCGAAAGCTGGCTTATCTCCTTCCTATTTAAGCCCTTTGTTATAAGCTAAGATTTCCTGTAATTTACTAGCATTCCTGTTGCTTTCATAAACAGCTCAAGGACCTCCTTTATCTTTTTGAATTCAATCAGACGTCCATTACAAAAAAGGAGTATATCATCTAAAAACAGGAGATGAGTAATAAAAAGGTTTTCCGCCACCTCCAGACCTTTTATTGATCCTTCTCTCTTGGCTTTTAACAATAACTGACTCAGTCCTTCAACCACAAGGAGGAACAAAAAAGGGGACAAAGGGCAACCTTGCCTTAGGCCCCTTTTCCCTTTGAAAAAAGGAGAGGCAGCCCCATTGATGAGCATCACGTAACTGACACTGGTGATACATCCCATCACCCAGTTGATAAAATCTATTTTAAAACCCAGGTGGTTTAACAGCATCCAGATATAGGTCCAACTGATTCTGTCATAAGCTTTTGACAGGTCAATTTTCACCACAGCTCCTTTCTTTTTCATCATCTTTACACTGTGAATTGTCTCCTGGGCCACTCCAATAGCTTTGTGGATTTGTCGACCATCCAGAAACCCAAACTGTTCACTTGAGATACATTTGGACACGATTGGTTTTAATCGAGCTGCTATAGTTTTTGCTATGATCTTGTAAACACAATTGCATAATGAGATGGGTCTGAAATCTTCAAAGGACTCAGGGTCATCCTTTTTTGGAATGAGAGCAATAAATGTAGCGTTGAATGGAGCATATATCTGACCTTTCCTTCTAGATTCCAACACCACATCCGTAATTTCAGAGCCTATCTGCTCAAAGAACTGTTGGAAAAAATTTATTGGCCATTCGTCAGGTCTAGGGCTTTTGTTTTTTGCCATGGATTTTATTACCTTCTCCACTTCCTCCATTGTAACTTCCCCTTGTAAACCTTCTGCTTCTTCCTCTTCCACATACCGGGGAAAACTTAGAGTTGTTCTGATCACTTCCGCTAGAGTAGTCACCCTCTGTTCTGAAAAGAGACTTTGAAAATGGTCCCTCCCCAAGGATGAGAGTTATTCGAAAGTATTTGCCTCTCTTCCTTCTTCATCTTTTAATTTCTAGATAGTATTCATAGACCTTCTGCCTTTCGCATAGTTGGGAAAGAATTTTGTGTTTTCATCTCCAGCCAGTAGCCATATCGCCCTGCTTTTCTGCCTCCATTCCTCTTCTTTGTCCAATAATATTTTGCTTCTCTGCTTTTCTAGATTCATAATCCTATCTTCTGTATCCTGTGATTCGTATCCGGTTGAGTCAGGATTTTCTAGGACCCCAAGCTCCCTATCAATATTGATTAGAGCTTCATTTTGTTCCTTCTTCCTTTTTTTCGCCCAATCTATTGTGGCCTTCTTCATTCTTTTTAGGTTTTCCATGAATGGAAAAGCCTTGTCTTCCATCGCTTCCCTGTTTGGATGTTGCCAAGTTTCATTGAAGAGCTTCCTGAAAGATTCCTCCTGCATCCAAGCGGCGTTGAATTTAAAAGGGGCTGCAGGCTTTTTTGGGGGCGAGGATAGTTCGAACAAGATAGGGAAATGATCTGAGTTCCCTCCCTCACCAATCCACTGTCTAAACATCGGAATTCTAGAAGCAAGATCCTCACTTAAAAGAAATCTATCCAACCTTTTCGCAATCCGGCCTTCCCCCGTCCTCCGATTTCTCCAGGTAGGCTTTAGTTTTTGCAAGTTTGCATCAACCAGCTTAAGCGAGGAAAGAGAATTTTGGAAAAAATCTGATAGTGGATCTTCCCTAGCTGAGGGACCCCAGGCTTCCGCTCTCCTAATAGAAAAATTTAGGTCTCCTCCTATAACCAAATTTTGATTTTTCAACATGGAGTTGGCCAGGAGGCTATTCCAGAAAGAAACCCTCTCCTTACAGGGACCATAAATTTTTAAGATGGTCAGAGGGCAATCTAGATCTGGGGATAAGACCTCCATCCCCAATCCATTGGAAAATCCCCACGAGTTCAATGGCTTCATTTTTCCTTCTCTAAAGCCAACAACCACACCTCCTGAATGACCATGAGAATCCAAGGCTTGGAACTTCCATCCCGGGAACAGGGAGCCTAAGGATTTCACTACTTCTGAGCTCGATCCTAGAGTTTCCTGCAACATAATGAAATCGGGGTTGTACCATTGCATCAACTCCTTTAAAGCCAGTTTTTTGGGTTTACTGGCTAAACCCCTACAGTTCCATGAGAGACAGATCATTTTGAAACCTTTTCACAGGGTTTCGCCGCTCTAAGCACCCCAGTTATTGACATCTGCTTCCCATCCTCCATATCATATTTTGCCTTAACCTGTGCTTTTGATAAGAAAGACTTCTGCCCCCTTGCCTTCTTTCTAGAGGTCTAAGGGATCTCCATACCAATGCCACTGATCGGATCTACAACCTCTGGTCTTTTATCAAGGGAGCGGAGATTATAATGGCATTCAGATTTTTGGGCCGGGATTTTGGATTCAATTATGCTGGTTGATTTTTCTTTCCCATCACAATTCAGATCAATTTTTGGAATAGATGCACTTATGGATTCAACCGCTTCAAGGTCTATAAATGTATGATTCATTTTCTATGATTGGAGAAAGCGTAGAAGGAGGGTTAGAGACCAGATGCGTACCCTTCGAACCTTCCTGGGATTCTTTTGTGGCATCCAGGTCCTCCTTAATCGATCCTGAGAGGGGGACTTCTACAGCTTCCTGACTGGGAATCTGTATCTGCTTCGTGTCCCTCTGTTCCTCGCTCTAATCCAGCTCTTTGTCGATCTCCATTTGATTCCCCTTAGTCCTGGGAACTATCTCATCAGCTTTAAAATGCTTTTCCTTGTCATTTTTCCTCTGTCTCCTTCTGCGACGATATCCCGAGGGGCAGTCCCTTGCCAGATGGCCATGCTCATGGCAGCTGTGGCACCTATAAGGTAGGTGCTCATAATCCAAGAGCTGGTCATAAACTAGGTCTTTATAATGGATCTTCATATTTCCCGGAAGGCCCCCCCCTGGATTGAGCATTACCAGAATCCTGGCCATGGCTTTGTTCCTGGTCTCTACAAACAACATGTCCGCCTCCAGGAAAGTGCCTAGTGTATTGCCAATCGATCTGAAAACAGAGTCTACCCAAAGAAAGGATGGCAGCCCCGGTGCCCTCACCCAGACTGGAAAGGTGTCTACCTTCTCTCGCTGGGCGTCAAACAGTGGAGTCCAGCGTCTAAACAACACACGTC
Organism: Pinus taeda; assembly: GCA_000404065.3. Lineage (NCBI taxonomy): Eukaryota > Viridiplantae > Streptophyta > Pinopsida > Pinales > Pinaceae > Pinus > Pinus taeda. The sequence goes on from APFE031262334.1 coordinate 93,855, forward strand.
ATTTTCCAAAAGCCCAATTTCGCTCCAGAATCCAATCCACCATTTCTTTCTTGTCAAATTGTATCATGAACCACCCTTTTGCTAGCACCGAGACTTTGAAATAATCTCCCAAAATCTTTAGCCATTGCTGTTCAGCCCAATTCTGTATAAAATGTACTAAAATTTTTTTCCCTCTTGCTCGACCAACCACTGTATTTTCCGCCACCTCCATTGCCTCCTCAATCTGAACGTCCACTCCAAGAATCAGATTTGCTTCTGGATTTTGCTTTACAACTTTTTGTTTTTTCCGTTTTACCCTGGTTTGTTTTTCCCCTAGATTTCCTTCTCTGTCTTTCGCAGCCTCCACCCTCCCTAATTCTTCTGAATTCCGGGATGGGATCTTTTTCCCAGCCAATTCCAAATCTAGGGCTTCTGCATTTGTTCTGTCTCCCCCTAATTCCCCGGATCCTATTCCTTCACCTGCCCCTTTCTTAGGCCCTTCCTCCTCCGGCTGCCATATTGCATTATCACTCAGGTCTTTCTTCCTTTCATCCTCCTTCGCCTTACTTCCTTCTACCCCCTGATTTTCCCGAATGTTTCCCCCGGTCCTTGTTAAAGAGGTTCTTGATATGGCCTGAGGGCTTCTTCCCCTTGCCTATCCGAGGTCCTCTTTTAACCCTGCACTTGTGCTTTTCCAAGACCAGTTTTTGGCACGCTGTCCGTAGACAACGTCTTCGAGACCTCCATAACAAAACTGAGCACAAGTTAGGTCGATTTGGTACTTACTTGAGAAGCTGAGAGGTCTTTAGGTTTCTGGTTCTCCTCCGTCAGCCGTTTTTGCTTATGTGAGGTATGGCATACCTGGTCATCCTGGATCCTTCGTGAATCCAACCTCAGGTTTTCCTTTAGATCATCGCCCGCCGAGACATTAAACCCCAGGACCTTCAGATTTGAGCTCTCCTTCACAGTCTTGTGCAAGCTACTTTCTCCAAAGAATAGTTCCAGGTTCTGGGTTGAAAGCTCCTTACCCTAAACCGACAAAATGTCTTCCGGTTCAGGGTCCAACTCAACGGATTCGCTTGGGATTACCATGTTTAAACCCTCTTAATTACCTTCTTAATTTTTAATTGCACAGTCACAATGCGTTCTCCTGCGGGTAGATGCCTAGGACTAGGCGGTGATTCCGGCAGTTGGTCGCCCGGACAAAACGATAGCGGATCCCTGTAGACTTGGGAACCACCCTTTTTGCCCGGTCCCCTTTCGCGCCGTTCCCAGTCCTTTGCTCCGGACAGGTGTCTGGGCCTGTTTCCCTGACTCGCTATCCTATCTGCCCGCTGGCGGCTCCTCCTTCCTCGTGCTCCCGGTCTTCCTAGATCCCCTTAAGCCTTTGGCCCTTTCGGCCGCAGGCTTCGCTCCTGTGATCGATCGCTTAAGCCTGCGGTCTCCATCCTCCTCTAAAAAATACAATTATATAATAATGATGGAAGATTTTAAAATGAATTCTTAGTGTATTGATGTTTCACCTAATCATATTACATATCCAAATCTTCATCATATTTTCAAAGCATGAGGTTAAACTTTTATCTAAGTATCCATATAATTATATAAAATATTATAAAAAATATAATTACATAGTAAGGTATTGAAGGTTTTAAAATGAATTCTTAGTATAGTAAGGTATTGAAGGTTTTAAAATGAATCCTTAGTGTAATAAGGTTTCTACCTAATCAGATCACATATCCAAATTTTGATCACATTTTTAAATTTAAAAAATTAGATTTGTGCCACTTCGCTCTCAGCCCATCAACTTTCTAGGGAATTTAAAATTATTCCAATTCTAATAAGTTTCTCCATGATAAATTCCTCATTATTATTTATAACATCTATTTATATATAAACAAATTTTATTTAGCAAAATGGTCCATTACTTTTAATAATTAAAAAAAAATTAAACGTGTCACGTGGCTCCCCACCCATCAATTTCCTAGGGATTTGAGATTATCTCAATTCTAATAAGTTCCTCCATGATAAGTTTCTCATTATTATTTATAATATTCATTTATATAAGAAAATATTATCTAGCAAAATGATCCATTTTACAATAAGATGTGTAATTCCTTTTTTTCCTTCAGCTAAAGTTGACCCATGTCAAAACAACAGACAAACAAATGTCAAATAGAGATGAAAAAGGTAGATAATGCCTAGACTATTTTCAAAAGAAGAACACCTTCGATACAATTATCTATCTGAAGTTCTCACTAATGAACATCTCATCCACCCATAAATGTATCAAGAACCAATTCTCTCAAGATGATAATTACATTAGTGCTAAGGTTGAACAATGGGTAGTATACTAATTTTTTTTAAGTTAAATTTTGAATCATTTTCTTATAAATACTGTTAGCTGCAATTTGAGAGTAAGTAAAAGTAATTAAAGAATAAACTAAAAAAAAAGATTAAATGTAGAAAAGTTAGATTACCACTTTAAATTCAATTACTGCACCAGTATATATGAGAATTTGTTCCACATTTTAAATTAATAAAAAATATTTAAAACATTTTTTAATATATAATATATTTAAAAAAAATTTATATAAATTATTTAAATATAAAATGGAGAACAATTATGCACACTATCATAATAGCTTTAACAAAAACTAATAACTGTATGGATCAAATCTTTTTAGAATATAAAAGAGGTTTGCACGTTAAGAAATTTCTTTTTAGAATCTAAAAGAGGTTTGCACCTTAAGAAATTTGATTCCGGTAGGTGCTTGGTAGATCCAGAGTAAAAATAGATCTAGGTTGGTTTATTTCGGAGTTTAAGGAGGAGCTATTTTCTAATGGACAATTTTTTTTCAAAAAGATTGAAAATGGAAGTGTTTTGAATCCTTTTTAAAAGTAGAAATGGATTCAACATCCTCAAGAACCCCTAAGCACTCAAAATTCTAAAACTTAATAGCTGTAACTTGGATTTCCAAAAATTTCTTCTGGGTCAAAATTGTGCGAGGAAAACCATTCTTTTACATTGTCGTCTCTTTTGACTAACCTAATTTGTTTTGTGTGTGTTCTCTGGTGTATTATGGAAGAGACGTTGTAATGTCCTATTATGTTATATAAACATTTTGATTAGGCTAAGTTAAAATAATAATAATATTAATAAAATAATAAAATAAATAATTATAATTAGCCATGGTGGTTTACAAGCTCATGGTATTGCATATGATGAAGCCTATTTAAAGGCTTGAGGAAATCCATTATGGAAAGTTAGAGTACCAAATACATCTTAATGAACTTGATCTTATTGACACTGGCTAGATATGGATTATTCACTCTTGTGGATATGGATTATAATATCTTATTATGTAAACATTTTAATTAGATCAAATTACATAAAAATAAAAAATTAAATAAAAACAAAAAAATTAAATTAAATTAAAAATTATAACAAAGGGATTTTTATAGATATTGTTATTATAATATTTAAGGTAAAACTGAGGTGATAGGGTTAATTTTTTTTGACCACCCATGTTTTGCCAATTTTATATCCATCTTAACTCTGAATCTATCAAGCTCATAGAGGTATCAAGTCTCTTTGGGTGCACTCAATAAAGAGGTTTACACCTAGAGAGAAATGATCCCTCTTGGCATTTGATAGATTTGGATTAGATGCATCTACACTACTGGTAAGAGATGCTATAGGGGAGATGGGAGAGATGCGTAAGTGTAATATAAGAAAGTTTGTCAATACTTTTGGGAAAAATATATATAGAAAAATAAAAAAAATAAATGTAAAATAATATGTTTTAATTAATATTCAATAAAACATATATGAATACAAAATATAAAATGTAAATCAAATAATTTCACCTTACAATGATCTATTTAGGTCATTTTAATTTATAAAAAAAAAAAACTAACAAACACAAATTAATAAATTGGAGGAATATAAAATACAAAACCCCATCCACAAAATCTAATAGATTAAATAAATATACTGTGCCAAACCACTATAATCAAACAATAAATATAAAGTACAAAATTATAAGCAAAAGCTAATAAATTAAATAAATATAAAGTAAGAAACCATTTCTAATCAAAACAATAAGCTATAACACTTAATGCAATCAAATCCAACTACTAAATAGTTTAGTAAATTATAGAGTCAAGTGATATTTATATATAATATTTATTTAATAATTATAAACTCAAATAATATTTATATATAATATTTAATTTAATAACATTTAAAAATTTATAATTTAATAATATTTTTTAAATACTTAGGATTAATAAAAAATAATTAATATTAATGAAGGTAATTAAATTTGAAACATTAAAATTTAATATAATAATAAATTTACTATACAATTATGTGGCATAGTCCAAAATTTTTCAATATAAAGTAATATTATTATATTATAATTTATATTAATTCATAAAAATAATATTTAGCAAACAAAATAAATATTTAAATTATGTAATAAAAATGATAAATTATATTATTTTTAAAATTAATCTAAATTTATTTTAATTTCAAATATATTGAAAATTCAAATCTCTTCGTATACAAACCTCTTTCGACTCTTTTTTCTTTTAATCTATTAGCCCAACCACTCCACTAAAATCCCTTTTAACCCTCTACTTCAAAAAATATACATAAAAACTCAAACAAATAACGGGAATGAAGCGCTAACCTTTAGTTTTTTAACTATAGAGTGTGTGGCTTCTCATAGAAAAGTTTAGTCCTGAGCGCAATCCAATTAAATATTCATGAAGTCCCACAGAGATTCTCTACCGAGAAAAGCCCAAGAATTTCCATGCTACTTTGATGCCCCGAGTGTACCTAAATATTCCTGAAGTCCCACAGAGATTCTCCACCGAGAAAAGCTCAGAATTTTCCTCAGATAGCGCCAAAATTTCCGAATGTTCAAAGTACAAATCCAGGGTTAACCCCTACCGCGACAAGATTGTTTCAGTCTGTATCCGACTCTTCTATTGACACCGTACCTCGCCAAATTCTTCTGTAGACCCAATTTTAGAGTCACCATGGATGGTAGGATGATAGGGACTGATTCTTGTGATTGGTCCATCCCTGGTACTGGATTTCGTTCCACATTCTTCTGATACTTATGATACTTTCATTCCGAAAATTCTGAACAACAAATGGATCCCCAAGAACCCACCTCGGAAGAAGTAGACAACTCAAACGCTATCAGGGGACAGCCATGGCAGTGCCCTCAACCTGCAAAGCCTATCGGTGAAGGTATCTCTGCGGCAAATCCTATCCCTGCTGCGAATTCAGGCAGATGCTCCAAATGCCATGAATTAGGTCGCCAGGTCAAGTACTGCACTTCGGCCAATGGCACTGTGAAGTGCGATGCAGCTCAATTCCGGGATCCGGGTGCTCATTTTCTCACCCCAAAATGGGACCCCAAACACACGGTTCCGAAGGAGGAGACTACTCAAACGCTCTCAGGGGCCAGCCATGCCAGTCCTTACAACCTGGAAATCCCATCGGCGATGGTAACCTTGCAGCAAAATCAGACAGATGCTACAACTGTAGTGAATTTGGGCACTGCACGAAGGATTGCCCTTTGGTCAGTGTCAGACCCCAGTGTAATGCGGCTCAAAGTGGGGACCCAGGTGCTTATAATATCCCAGAGATACTCTGCCCTTGCGGTGGCGGAGTATGCCTGATTCTTACCTCGCATACCGAGAAAAATCCTGGCAGAAAATTCTACAAATGCCCTGAGGTACGCCTATTGAAGTCGTGCGTTATAAATTTCACAGGTTCAGTTCATAACATATCATGGGTTTGGGGATTAATTCATTTTATCACTCTGATCCTATGTTTCATATTTTTTGGGGCTGATCTTGATTTTCATGGAATGATTATAGGGAGCTGCTCAATGTAAGTTCTTTCAATGGTGTGATGCGGCTCAAAGTGGGGACCCAGGTGCTTATAATATCCCTGAGATACTCTGCCCTTGCGGTGGCGGAGTATGCCTGATTCTCACCTCGCATACCGAGAAAAATCCTGGCAGAAAATTCTACAAATGCCCTGAGGTACGCCTATTGAAGTCGTGCGTTATAAATTTCACAGGTTCAGTTCATAACATATCATGGGTTAGGGGATTAATTCATTTTATCACTCTGATCATGTGTTTCATCCTTTTTGGGGCTGATCTTGATTTTCATGGAATGATTATAGGGAGCTACTCAATGTAAGTTCTTTCAATGGTGTGATGCGGCTCAAAGTGGGGACCCAGGTGCTTATAATATCCCAGAGATACTCTGCCCTTGCGGTGGCGGAGTATGCCTGATTCTTACCTCGCATACCGAGAAAAATCCTGGCAGAAAATTCTACAAATGCCCTGAGGTACGCCTATTGAAGTCGTGCGTTATAAATTTCACAGGTTCAGTTCATTACATATCATGGGTTAGGGGATTAATTCATTTTATCACTCTGATCCTGTGTTTCATCTTTTTTGGGGCTGATCTTGATTTTCATGGAATGATTATAGGGAGCTGCTCAATGTAAGTTCTTTCAATGGTGTGATGAACCAGTCTCTTCTCTCAGACAGAATTCTCCAGGAGGAGGAGGAGAGTTTAGACGGCAGTCTACAACTCCCACACAGATTTCCCCAGTAGCTGCAGGAGGAGGGTTTAGAGGAGAGTGTGCAATTTCCACACAGAGTTCTCCAGTAACAGCAGGAGAGTTTAGAGGGCAGTCTCCAACTCCCAGCATTAACAGCAATGTTGAGGGTATTGTGAACGGTTACGATTATTCAAAAAAGTGTCCGTGTGAAGCTGGGCCTTGCCCAGTGCGCCGTGCCCGTACTGATAAAAATATGGGTCGCTGGTTTGTAACTTGTCCTCTTTGGAAGGTATGAAAATTTCTGGGTTGAATGTCATAGAATTCGGTAATTTTTGTTTGTTTGTTTGTTAAATTTGTGTGTTCTTCCAGGCTTGACCTGTGGTTTGAGAAACCACCGCCCAAGGGCATCTAAGCCATCAAAGTCACCAGGGGATCACACCCGGCCTAGGCCACACCAGCCCTAAGCTCACTGGATTTTAGTGTGTCTCCTCCCCCTACCATGGGTGCAACAGCCAACGTGAGGTTTGATCCTGGGTCACCTGGGTCACCTTGCTGATAAGGCCCATCCTCAACCGGTTGTGCTAGTGAGACTTAGAGAATTTGGTAACTTAGATGCATTGTAGTTTTGGATTTTTTTTCTCGTATTTTTTGAAATTTCTCTTTGCCCCATCATGAGTTGTGATGGTAATTTGACAGGCACAAGATAACTTGATAACTTTGCTAATTTGACAGGTAAGAAGAAGATGATAACTTTTTTTTAATTTAAGTTGGTGTTGGAGTGTGATTTACAACCTGCTTTTATTTGGTTAAGAGTTTGTCTTCCCTGGATATAAAGAAACAGGTTAATGGTTCTACCCGAAGCCATCTGGGAGGAGCCAAAGGCTGCAACTTCCTTCCAGATTACCAGTAGGTTATTCTAGATTGGCATAGTTTCCCGTCACTTATTCCCTTCTAAACTACCCACTGGTTAGTTATTTCAGATAACGTAATTTTCGTTAAATAATAATAATGAATCAGTCTACATTTGCAAAGAGCAACCAATGATAATTGTCTCCACTTGCATTTACAAATAGCAACCAGGAATAATAAAATTTCTCACTATTTGAACAGTCTGCATTTGCAAACAGCAACCAATGATGACTCTCTCCACTTGCATTTACAAATAGCAACTAGGAATAATAAGATTTCTCACTATTGGAAAAAAAAAGTCTTTGCTTAAAAGTCATTTATATTCTCGATCATGATTTAGCCAATCTATGCTTAAAATGGACACACAAACATAATAAATTAACCTGGTATGCACACAAATATAAAATGTTGATGGATCCCTTTATGTAGGTTATAGAAATGCTTTTGGGGAATTACCTCCAATGTATTGGTAAAGGTATGGTTAATACTTGGAATTCTAAGGTATAATGTTCAAATCTCTCTCCATGTTAAAATGAATTTGTACTGCATTAAAGCTGTATGTGAAATTGAATTTTATATAATACTACCGAGTAGTGGCGCTCGAACAATGTCCAATGTATTTTGTTTTCCATTAACCATCCAGTTCATCTTCATAAACTGGAATGCTGACTACATAATTATGTCCACAATCTCCTATTGTAACAGTCATGTCCATAACCCATCCTTGTGCTTCCTTGTTGTCCTGCATCCTAACCTTAAGATGGTTCTCTGCAACCAACTGCAAAACTTTTTCACCACTTTGCGCCACATACAATATGCAACCTAGCCTTGCAGATAGTATCTACAGCACAAATTAAGACAAACAAAACTTAAATTTTGTTGGGCCTAGTAGATAGCACTGTTAAGCATAAATATAATTAAAATTTGTGGGACTTTGTGCATATACATGTCTAAGACAAGCAAAACCTGTAGTTTTTTGGGCATAGTACATAAAGCACTCCTAATTATAAATATAATTAAAATTTGTGGCCCTTTGTGCATACACATGTTTATCTGTTTGCTTAAATGTTGTGATATCGGTGGTTGAACTTCTGCCCTAATTGTATTTTATACTTGTTTAGCTTAGCACAAGCTTTTGTAAATTCTTCCCCCATTTCCATTTCACATTTCCATTTCTATTATTGATGTTCAGGTTTACGCTCTCGACAGTTTTATGCCCTCTAATGGGTGAGTGCCTTTGAGGTGGATACCCAACCAAATCTGAAATATGGCTACTAGTTATATGCTTCTCGTTTAATAGCTCATGCATATGAGCAATTTCGTATAGTGTACTAACTATGACTTGCATGTCATGAGTCCACTTCTTCAGCTCCTATTTTCAGTGGGCGGTGTTTAAAGCTCAGCTTGCTTAATTGTTGGGTAAACTTTTAACTATTCATCTATGGACATCATTCCAGGGAGAACTACTAATATCAAGGATTTCAGCCATGATCCAATTGTAATAAAGGAAGAACATTTTCATTTGCAGGGCAGACTAGTTTGCTTCCCATTTAATTTATACTTGATCTGGGTTCAGTAACAAGATGCTGTTTGTTTCTATTGCAAAAAATTATAATATCCTTTTCTGTGTCTGTGATTGACTTTAAGTTTTGGTTTCGGTAGCATGAGACTTCCATTCCATTTTATTATGCGCTTCTGTTTGGTGGTTGAGTGAAAGTTGCGCAACATATAATCTTGATGAAATAGCTAACTACAATAATGTGTATTTGGCCTTGGAAGTAAAACTCTGTTGTGAAAGGGGTAGTAGGTGACAACTAAACTGTCTGGTATCATATTTTTCGACTTCAAAACATCTTCAATGTCTTATGAGGCTCTTTTGACATTTTCAGCTTCGTTGTGTTGCAGGGAGAAGGATCTTGTGGTTTTTTCGAATGGCGTGATGACTTGGTTTCAACAAATATCCCTCTGCCAGATACTACTAACGATTTTACACCTAAACATGAAGGAGGCAATTCAGGGAGAAATGGTGCTTTACCTTGTTTCAACTGTGGCAAAGAAGGCCATTGGAAAAAGTACTGCCCTCAGTTAAAAGGATATCTAAATTCATAAATATGGTCACGATCATTCTGGTTAAGGATTCATGTTCATTGATTAAAGGGCTTGAGTGCAAGGTAGCGTTACTCTTATGTTAAGTTGCAAAATAGATTTTAACTAAATAGTCCATGCCTTTTACAAAGATGAAAGGTAGTTTTTATCACCTTAAATCTAATTTGAACAACCAAAATCTGGCAACAAAAAATTGTGAGAAAAAGGTGGCTTATAAATAGCTACATACACTAAAAGTTATGCCAACTCAAAAGCTAACTTTGAAGTGCAGATCATTGGGTTAATGTGATAACATCTCTCATTGTGATGCTACCATCATCTTTGGATTTTCTTGTGATTGTTGGGATGCATTCTTACTTGCAAATTTATCGTCTCTAGTTGAAGATAAATTTCTTTATTTCTTTTTAAATGAAACAAGAATGGGCTCTATATAACGTGAACAACATTATATGAAAAGGTAGTTTCAAAGCCCAACACTCTGATATTACATAACCAAGTTTGCAACAAACAATGTGACGTACATTCTATATTTTTCTAATATCCCGTTTGACAAAAGCATATAAGATCGTAAGCCCCTAAAAGACGTTATAATTAGCAAAATACATGAAGACTATTTTACTTCTTCCTGATCAATATATAATAGAGCAACAGTGCTGCTACTCAATATCCATTGGTTCCACCATCTCTTCTTTCTTGAATGTAACTTGAGCAGAGTTACCTGAGATCATGTTGTTTGACGCTAAGGAGAGGGAATGCTTCTGAAGATTAAGTGTCAAATTTCATTGTACTACAATCAACATCCAAAATTTCAAGCCTTTGTTTTTTTTTGAACTATTAAATTCATGATGGATGTATGTTGAGAAATGTAAAACGTTCATTCTCATGCTGAATAGATTTCACATGTCCCCTTAGAGATCTCTTGAGTTCCATTACATCTTTGTTTTCCATACTTGAGCATAAAAGACAGCCTCATGAACCGAACCAAGTTGAAATTGATAAAGACAAGTCTAGAATGAGAGCCTCGATTGAAGAGAATTAGGGAAGAGGCTATAGATACCTCACACTTTCTCTAAGTACTGAAACTATAATTGAGACCCTTCACTAGAAATCCTCCTACTTTCTCTAAGTACTGAAACTATAATTGAGACCCTTCAGTAGAAATCCTCACACTTTCTCTAAGCACTGAAACTATGATTGAGACGCTTCACTAGAAATCCTCACACTTTCTCTAAGCACTGAAACTATGATTGAGACGCTTCACTAGAAATCCTCACACTTTCTCTAAGTACTGAAACTATAATTGAGACCCTTCACTAGAAAATCTCACAAAGTGATCAGTAAAAGGCAGTCCAGAAAAATAACACATAAGATTAGAAGACCAAGGAGAAATAGAGTTGAGGGATCACCTTCCCAAAAAGCCCTTTCAAATTGCCTTCACTAGAACCAGTGAGCTAATGCAAAAATGTAGAAGCCAAATTGACAACTTTTACTACAATCTCTTGAGAAATTCTGAAAATTGAGATAAAACAACTAAGATCCTGGACAATCCACCATATAATTACTAGGAGGCTTGACAGTTGAAGGTCCCAGCGATAGATGTTCCCAATTCTTTGCCTCCAATGTTCCATTATTCCACTGAGTTTGACAATTTCGTCATAGTGAAACATTCACTAAACAAGTACTCGGTAAAAGGCAATCCAAAAAAATAACACATAAGATTAGAAGACCAAGGGGAAATAGTGTTTTGACAATATGGTTGCATAATAAAGTTTTGACAGTATGATTGCATATATGTTTATGACAATTGTACATTATATATACCAGGTTTTTTTCTTTTGAAAAAAAAGAGTTGAAGGCTCACTTTCCCCAAAAACCCCTTCAAATTGCCTTCACTAGAACTAGAGAGCTAGAACCAAAACGTAAAAACCAAACTAACAACCTTTACTACCATCCCTTGAAATCCTCAAATTTGAAATAAAAAAACCAAAATCCCAGACAAACCACCCTATTACATAGAAATCACTTACGAAGAGGCTTGACCACCACCAAGGTTCCAAGTGCAAATGTTGCCAATTCTTTGCCTGTGTTATATTATTACATAGAGTGGAAAATTTATTCTTACCAAAGCATTTATTAAACAAAGTTGTGGTTAAGGTTTACATGTTAGAGAGGTTGTGTTGATCTTTTTTTTTAAGAAGAAAAAGTTGTATAGTATTTCTATTATTCTTCAAAAATGATTAATATACATATGAGAAGGCTGTATCCTCTGATTGGTATCCAAAATACATAATGTTTGCAGCATTACATCCATAGTATATAAAATGTTATGAGATCTGTCCATAGCACTATTCAAAAAACTGGAGAATATACCTGTATAAGAGTATTGTAAAGCCTGACCCTATTTAAAACCTTATTCCAAAATAATGGAACTAGATGCATACCAGATTTTGCTCTTTTAAATGCCTGGCATAGAAAAAGGCTGTATGACGTATGAAAGGTGTTCTATAGAGATGCATAGTTGCCACTTATCATCTATAGACTATATGCCTTTTTTAGATAACTTATCCGCTTGTTCATTTTGACCCCGCTTAATATGAGTGATAGGGAATTGAGAAGGCCTCCATATTGATTTAATCCTGCCAATCCATCCAGAGAGATTGTCATTTTTGATATTATGGTTCCCCTACACAAGATCGATGATTATTTTGGAGTCCCCATAGATGTTAATGGGGCCGATGTCCATAAAAGAGCAGAAGGAAAGTAGTCCATGAAGAGCCATGGCCTTGGCTTTATTATTTGACCTTTTGCCACCATTCCAAAACATGTTGTAGTTCTCTTGAAAGACAGATGTATACTCCACATGCGCATTTTCCATCTTTTGCTGCTCCATCGAAGTGCGCCCATGGCATAAGAAGTTGACAGTAATCAGTGACTGTTTTTTTTTGCATCTTTTGTTGAGGGATGATTGGAAGAATCGAATAGTAGTATGGGATTATCTTATCAATTATAAGCCCAAAGTCCTCCTTGCTGTTCTGAAATATCTTCTTATTTCTCCATTTCCATATAAACCAGTTAACAATCAAAGGAATGGGACGCCAAACTGATTTCTGAGTGCCGCACCATTCGTATGCTTCTGTTATAGAGGGATGAGTAACAATAGGAAAACCAAAGTATAATGCCATCTTCTTCCATAAAATCTGAGATAGTGGACAGCTTATGAAAATATGTGTGTTATCTTCTTATTGGAGAGGCATATTATGCATATGGCAGGCCCTTGCCAATTCCTTTTCTGTAGATTAGTCCAGGTGAGATTTTTGTTATTAAAAACAAGCCAGAAAAACAAAATTATTTTTATAGGACAACCAGTGTTCCAAAAGGAGTATGGAAAGAGTTTCTGAGCACTATCTCTATTTTGTTCTATCAAGGTAAAATATATATCACTGACTAACACATTTGGTTGACCTTTCTTCACCTGCCAAACAATTCTGTCTCTGTCCTCAGTTTTGAATATCCTTGCATTTTTCATAGTCCTGATAATCTTCTCCCATTGGTAGCCATAGTTCCTTGCAATCCCAGCCCTCTATTCTATTTCCATATTTGAATAGCATCCTTCCATTCTTCGATTACTTGTGCCCAGTAAAAGAGACCCTTTTGATGGAGGAGCGCGAGAAGTGTAGGAGAGAACGGGGATTCCATCTCAACCCCCATGATTGCATCAGTGCCAATAAGGATATTGTTTCCAGAATGCAATTTCCAGATTATGTATCTTTTGAAGAATGGGAGGACCTTTTGGAAACTTCTCTAGATCGTCGATCCATTGGATGGCCACATAAAATTGTTAATGTACCAAAAAAGAATATCTTCATTCCCCATATATTTCATTCTGATAGCTTGACACCATAAGCCTTCCCCAAAGACTGTTCTCCATAATGTTTTGCAAAGAAGCGCCAAGCCGAAAATACGCAGGTTCATAAGGCTCCAGCGCCCCATTTTTTGGGGAGAGTAATGTTATCAAGTTTAGTGAGATGATATTTCTTCTTCTCCTTACTTCCACCCCAAATAAAAGTAGCTATTAGACTCTTTAATTTCTTAATAATAGTAGATGGAATGAAATACAGGTGTGCCCAATAAACAGAAATCTGAGCAAGAACTGATTGAGAGAGTATCATTCTGCCAGCTAAGGATAGACATTGATATGCCCACCCCGATATTCTTTTGTAGAATCTGAATATGATCCATGCCCAATCAGATATGTTGTATCCTGTGGGCTTAAGGTGATAACCGAGATATTTGATACCCTCTTTAATGGAAAACGCCCGAATGTTATACAACTATGATATATATTCCATCTCCTCCATATTAACATTATCGAAGTGGAATGAGGATTTCCCTTCATTTATAATTAGTCCGGTGGATTTTTGAAATGATAATAATAACCCATGCAAAATAAGCCATGTATGTCTACAAAGCATGGCAAATAGTAAGACATCAGCCAGAAAGAGATTGTGTGTAAAAGAGTTACCTCTAGATATTGAAAGAGGTTCAATATTTCCTTCAGCAACCACTTCTTTTATATGTAGACTGCGTGTATCCATGACCAAGATGAATAAGAGGGGCTATAGGGAGTTGATCTTGATACTTTGATCCTGGTACAATGGAGTTGATATGTTCAATGTGGAATCATGAAGGCAATAAATATTGATTGATGTAGCATGTTGCATAGTGAGCACACTTTATTTGTATCATACTTTTCTTTAATTAATTTGGTGGTTTTTTCGGTTCAATGATTAACCTTTACTTTATTTGATAAAAAGAGATTTTGCTAACTGTGTTTGCTTTCCTTTTAGCTTGGCTATGACTACGAGTTTTTTGGTCCATCAATGAAGATTTTGCAAGTATAGTTTTAATGATCACCAAAAAGACATTATATTAATTTCTCTAATTAAAAAAGACCTCTCAAAAAAGCACAAATTTTATGGAACTTCTCAAAATAATAATTAAAAAAAAACAATTAACAAGTTTTCATTTAAAATCATAATCATAAATATTTTTGTTATAATATATTTTAATACAAAGCTCACTAGAAAAAAATGTTTTAATACAAAGTAACAAGGATTCTCTAATTTAATTAGTCAAAGATACCAAAATCATTGTTCATGAGGAATACATATTCCCAACACAAATCGTTTAAAGTTGGGATGTATAAAATTTATGTTCCAAATTTTATCATCGATAAATTTAAAGTGGACAATTATATCATTTTTAACACCTTGTAGAGGCTAGTTTGGAAGAAGGGATTATAGAAGGGTAATACATAGAGAAATGAAATAATAATATTTTTTTCCATAGGAAAAATAGCGAACCTTCTATTAAAAATAAATAGTTACAAAATGTATGTAGAGCATTGCAAACAGACTTGTTTTTCGCCATGATGGGTGAAAAAAGAAGTCACGACTGATAACCTTTACAACCCAAAAGAGTAGATGCGCATCAGTTTCATCAACCAAGAAATTGGATCATAACGTCTCCAACTGTGAATACACACCTCCCGGAAAAAAGATTCACGCAGAGAGGATCTGGTAACAAGTAGAGGCTGAGAGACCAAAGGAAAAGCGCAACGTACAACGTCCCCAAAGAAACTCATATATTAGAGACAAAACAGTGAGGGCTCCCAGCGTCCCGGGCCTCCTATTCGAAGGAAACAGCCCATGAGCCCTGAAGAAAAGCTTCAGGAAAGAAGTATAAACAAAAAGAGAAAAAGAAAACGAACTATGTACATGAACATTACAGACTCTGTTTAATCAAAACTTAAGCAAAAATGTGCTGTTCGAGTGGAAGAATTAACCCATTTTCTTCCTCCAAAACTGTCTAGGACCCGAATCTTGATCAATACCCTCTTTGGAAAGACGATCAACTTCATAATTTCTTTCCCTGTAGATATGGCAGAGAGATATCTCCAAGAAACGACATTTAAGGCGTGAGACTTCTTTAAGCAAAGGGAGCAAGATGAAATTCCTGCATTGTTGAGTCCCGTTAAACCATTTCACAACGTTCATTGAATCCCCAAAGATCTGGACTTCTCTCACATTCCTAAGGATAAGCCAACAGAGAAGGGAGTGTCGGGCTTTCAATTCTGCAAAGTTATTGGAGCCCTGTCCAAGACCGACAAAAACTTTTACAACCTTATCCTCTGATAAATGTATAATCAAACCAGCCCCACAGCGACCATTAACATCTGAGGCACCGTCAAAATAAGCCCACGGCATTGTATATCTGATAAATTCTTGGCGAATAGCTCTGGTAGTAGGAGGATCTAGTGGAACATGGATACTTTCATAAATAGCAGCTCCTTCTACGGCAAGTCGACCAATCGGGAAAACAAAATCCTTAAAAATTACTTGATTCCTAGCAAGCCAAGCCCCCTAGGTAATGAGAAGTGGAATGGATCTCTCTCTGTCGTTTGTGGTTTCATTCCACCACCTCTGCCAAGCTTCCAAGAGCCCCTGCCCTTCCCATCTGAAAGGAATTTTTAGCAGCCTTAACATTTCGGCCCAAAGGCTAGTATTAAAAAGACAAAAAAGGAACAGATGCTGAGCTGATTCGACACTATCTTTACAGAGGGGGCACCATGGAGCTGAGCTCTACACTCTAAATCAGGTGGCTGATCCTCGGGCTTCCTCCATTTGGAGTCAAGGATGGATTCAGGGAAGAGATTTACATTTGGATGAAGAATGGCTGGAGGAATGGGACCTATTCAGAAGGGACCTCCTCAACTCCTCAGTTAGGCTCTCTGACTCTCCGAATGAACTCAGATGGGTCTTTGCCCAGAATGGGCTTTACTCCCCAAAGATGGGTTATAAATGGATGATGTCTCAAAAAGGGTGATGAATGACCATTCGCATTAATGGCATGGAAGGTCCAGCCCGGAAAGAGCTTGACGAGACATCCTGTAACTTCTTCCCCCTTCCCTAGAGTTTCTTGAATCAGGAGAATGTCAAGTTTGTTGGTCCGACCCCTGCAATTGTAGGATAAGATGATCATCGGGAAACCTCAGGGGGTGTCTGCTTTGCTCTAAGCACCCCTGGCAGAGACATCTGTTTCCCACCAACAATATCGATGACAACCTTCAACTGAGCCTTCGACAGATTTGATTTCCTTCCTCTTGGCTTCCTCGGGCCTGCTGTCACCATGTCCAGCTCCAGACCTCCCACAACAAGCCCTTTCCCCTTTTTGGTGGCCAAAGATCTGAGATTGTAGGGGGGGTCAGGGCTCCAGACACTAAAAGGAATAGATAAGACAACGTCCGTGGGACTAGAAGTCAGCTTTGGAGAGGATGGAATAGTCATAATAACACTGTCTGAAGAGGCTAGGCCCTTCCTCAGATCCGACAGATCATCCAAGAGTTGCCTGAAGGGGCTAGATTCATCACGACATGTTTGAGATAAATCAATAGAAGAGCATATGGAAAAAGGAGGGGATAGAAGCGGACCAGCCTGGGCCACCCCTGCCATTTCAGGAACTGCTGAGGTTCCTATGAGAGATATCGGAGTTGAGATAGCCTTACTTGCTATACACCCAGGCTGTTCCTGTTCATCTTCCTCCGCTTGTTTCGGACCCAACCCCTGAACTTCTGCCTGAGGATCTCTCTCCTTGATCTGAGCCCCTTCTTTCTGGGTGAGCAACCACTGATTTGCCTCCAGATTTTTTCCTTTTCTTTTTTGTCTTCAGCGGCGACAGTGACCTAGAGGACACTCTCGGGCCAGATGTCCGTATTTGTGACAACGGTGGCATCTGAAAGGGAGGTTTTCATAGTCCAGGGTCTGTAGGAACTCTAGACCTCGATACTTCAAGGTCATAGCATCCACAGCCCTTCTCTGGGATTTAAACTTACCAGGATACGGGCGACACTCCAATCATGAGTTCAAAGATATTAACTATCAATGTCTAGAAACTTCCCCAGAGTATTATCCATTGAAGTGAAGGCTGAGTCAGTCCAGAATTGCATAGGGAGACCCGGTAATTTGACCCAGACTGGTGACTCCACCGTTGTTTTTTCTTTCTGAGCATCAAACAAGGGCATCCACCTTCTGAATAAGATTGGCCTTTTTCCGAAACTCCAGTGCTTTTCCAACACCCATTCTACGTGCTCCTTTTGTCCAAACCGAATGCAAAACCAAGCTCTGTCCATATTCTTGATCTCTTCTGGCTGACCCGGAGCTTCTTTCCATTCTGCCTACGCCCAGTCTTTGATGAAGTTTGCTGAGAACTTTCTACCATGAACTCTGCCGACTAGGAAGGTTTTCGAGGCTTCCATTGCCTGATCGATACGAATATCCACTCCAAGAACGCAGCTAGGCCGCTCCTCCTTTTTTCTGATAGGTTTGTTCTTCTTTCTCTTCCCTCCCACATCCTCCGTCTAAGTTCCTCCCTCTCCTGGATTATTATTTGCAGGAGCATCGACTTCTTCTGCCTCATCTAGCTCAGTGCGCCTTCCAACAGGGTCTCTGTTTTCTTCATCCACCCCCCAGCCGTCCTATTTACCCCAAACTCAGAGGCAGTGGCTAGTCTTCACGCTTGTCCCTTTACTCCGGATCTTTTCGGGTCCCCTCCTTCCTCTTCACTGGACGAGGACATCGACAGGCTGGGGAGCAACCTTTTCAAAATAGGGTTTGTTGTAGGGACCCTTTCCTGAGCGCCCTTTTTCAAACCACCTCCTTCCACCTCCTCGTCAAGCAGAACTGACTCCACTGTGCTATTTAGAAAGAAGAGTTGCAAGTTTTTCTCAGATACTTAATGGCCCCAACAAGCAAGAAGGTCTTCCAGGGCTGGTTCTATGTCCACTGATTCGCTTTCATGAACCATCTCCCGCTCTACACGACGACCTGGATCCATTCAAAGATTGTGATACAGTAAAACAAACCTCCGGGTAGAACCTTGAGCCTTCTGACCTGTAAATTCCTATTCCCGTAAAATCTAACTTCCTTAACGCCGTTAGTCTGATTTCCATGGCAGAAAAAAACCGAAACCCGCAATTTTCAGCGTTCAAACCTCCTTCCCTCTGGTTCCCTGCCATTTTCAGCATTCCAAACAAAGAAATTCGTCAAAATCCCAAATAATAATATAAATAAGTAAAAGGATTAATTATAACAAGATATTATACGAGAGAAAGTAATATTTAAATTATAAATTTAAGTTTATAATATTATTAATATAATAAATTTCATGTCTTAACATAAAATAAAGTACATAAATTTCTATGTTGAGTAGTTTAAATATTAATAAGTATAAAATATACTAACTAATTAATAGTATAAATTTTAATTTGATTTCAAAGTTATATTTTAAAATAATTGGTTAATGATTTGGATTTGTTTTTTATTTTGTTGCTTTTTTAATAAAATAAAATTATAAATATTAATTATTAAGATTATATAATTTTGTGTTTGGATTATGTTTTAAAATTGTTTTTGTTTGGCTAAGAATTGTCTTTTTTGGATGTAAGGAAATATGTTTATGGCCCATGACCTAAGTCACTAACGGGGTAGGTGGCATGTTTGTCACTAACGGGGTAGGTGGCATGTTTGTCCTTGAATAATAGTGATGAGTCAACTTGCATTCATAGATAGTAGCTAGAGATGGTTGTCGTCACTATTGGGTTGTGAGCGCTAGTTTGAAAATTGAATGACTATTCGTGGATAGTAGCCAGATATGATTGTCTTCACTATTGATTTGTCAGTGCTAGTTTGACAATTGAATGACTAGTTTTCCTATTGTATTAAAAAAATTGAAGTATTGAATTAATCTGCTTTAAAATACAACTTGAGTGAGCCTAATGGTTAAGAGCATATGTTTCCTCCTAAGAGGTCACGGATTCAAAACCAGAGGGGGGTAGAGTATGTATGCCTTTGTAGACTTAGCGGCAGAAGCAGGTTCCTTGTCCCACAAGCAAGATGGTCTCATACACCAATTTGGTGTCTAGCTTGGCCGTGTGATTACAATAATTATTTTACAAATCTAAATATTAACTATATAATGTGGAAAGAAGGTTAAAGGATTTTAACCTAATGAACAAATATATATGTTTTATATCTATATTGTACTTAAATTGCTAAAAGAAAATAAAGAGATAATGTGTCTTAATTGATTATTTAAAAAGAAGATAAAAGAATAACGTGTTTTAATTCATTACTTTACACATCAATGAATAATAAAAGAGTTCAAGTATTATGATATAATGATCAAATGCATTTATACTTATCTATACTATATTCAAACTATCAAAAGGTGAGGAAAATAATGTCTCTTCAATTTTGGGTGAGAGTTGACCTTATGGTCATCCATTTAACTAATGTTAGTGGAGTTGCCTCAATGATTAACCAAGATCTATAAATGTCTACTTCAATTAACAAAGGGTTATTCATCCATCCACAAGTTTTATTGAGTGCTAACTTGTCTTAATTACTACCCAAGGTTTATAAATACCTATTTCAAGCAATAAAGGGTTATCTATTGGTTCATACACAATCTACACACATATTACAAACATTCCTATTTCTATGTCACTCATATATAGAGGAAGCGATTTGTGTAAATTTCTTAATATACAAGGATTTGTTTGTGAGCAATAGTTTCTTGTGTGGAATTTATGGTTTTCCATTTTGCTAATGTTTGTAATGTGATTTGAAACTCTGATGGATGAATCTAGTGTTTGTTTTTTAGAATGGAGAGGTAAGACAATGACTACTTGATCTCATTTACCACTGTCCAACTAGATGCACCTTGGAATTGTTTGATGAAAAATTCTCATAGACCTAGACCTATGTGAGGAGAAAGATCGCACACTTTTTTTTGGAACTCTGCGAAGGATCATGCTTGGAAATTGAACCATAGTGACTATTGTAGAAGTGTCAATGTTATTTGTTGAATCAATTCTTAATTTTGTATTGTCTTAGTAGAAATCTTGAGGAATTAACCTCTTTGATTGTGGATACCATTGGGACCATGTCGTTCCTTTTGCATAGACATGTGAATACTATTACCCTTAATAAATACCATATACCTTATGTGATGGTGGTGCTTAGGAAATAACTATGGTTGGGTGGTGAAGTATTTGATTGTGATATAGATTTATGGAACTTGGTGCTGTTTAGGAAACAATTATAGCTAGGCAGTGAAGAAAAAAAGCACAAATCATTGTTCCCAAATAATGAAATAGTTAAACCAAGGGATTTTGAGCTCAAAAACATGTTATTAGAAAGGATGCAAGGTCAATGGCTTCACTTAAATCCCATAGGGCTCTCTTGGTTGTGGTTAGGCATTTTTAAGATGTATGCTAAGTCCCATCAAACATCTTCTCGAGGCTGCATGTTCGTTGGAGAAAATTCAATATCCATAGGAATCTTAATGTTCTATAATCATATGCTCACTTTTACACGAGGGTGTTTATGAAGGTTAAGGATATGGGTATGTTCCACAAATTTCGTTCTAATGGAAATATTTGTACTTGATACAAAAACTCAATTTTCTCTGGTCAATATATTTGAATTATTTCTTGTTGTTTTTTCTCAATATCTCAATGGAGTCTTTTCAATGTTACTCTTCTTTTGTTTAGGACGAGTTCAACAAATTATGGCCATGTGTCTTAATCTCTTATGAGTTGGAACTTTCTATGGCCCACAATGGAATGATGTTCGTGTTGCACATTAATTGTGAGTGATGTGAGGGAAATGCACAACTATGTGATTGCTTGCTTTATGAATTAACAAACTTGAAGATTGCTCTATTTGTTGTCATCAAGGGATTAAAGGCTTAGAGTGTGCAATTTGAGGCTAAACACAATGAGCTTGACAAAGCCATATTTTGCCTCTATGTTGAAGCAATAAACATATATGATCTCTTTGTGAATGGGGGAGAGAATATAGTTTGGTTCTCACCATTCATAGTGTAACATCCTAACTTTAATTCCTAGATTAATAATGTAGAAATGTGTATATGATGATGATTGAGAGCCAATATTGTACATTGAAGGAAAATAATAAGAAAATACATCACAAATGCAAACAAAGAAGGATTAAAAATAAGGGGGGGGGCTATGATTCCAAAAGAGACGAAAGAAAAGGCACTCAAAGGGATAAAATAGGGCTAAAGACAAATAATGTTATTTTATTCCTCTGAGTGTAAGTCTTTGAATTTATGTTATCCTAACTCATATAAACCTAGGGATGAGTTCCCTGGGGAGATATATGGACTTCTTAGAAAGGCATGTGGTTAAATGCAAGCATGCAAATTATAACCTATGATTTTTGGTTGTTGTAGAGAGAATTGTTAATTGTTATTACCTAATGATGTTTGAGAGTCTAGGTTGTCATACTATGATTATAACAAAATGATGGGCATGCTTGTTTTGAATACAATGTAGGAATCATGCCCATGTACATGATGAATTATTTCCATAGAAATAAATTATTAGTAACTGAGAATCCTTGGAGTTCCCAACGGAGAAATTTCCTAGCCATTTTATGTTGGAGCATAGGAAGGAAGTGGGATAACCCAAGGGATTATATGGAAAAGAGGGATCCTACTCCTTAGGTTGTGCAAATTTATGGAGAAAGAGAGCTATTGGGTTAGGATTGTTGTGAGAGTTACCCAATTATGATAATTAGGAAATTGGACTACGTGGAAGGATTAAAGCCAACTATAGTGTAATGCCTTGTTCTAGTTCACTAGCTTTACATTATCTTAGCTCTAATATACTCTTATGGCACATACATTAAGCTTTGAGGATCCAATTATTTTTACTACTATTATTAGTGGATGTGATGATGATTGTTATGTACCGAATTGATGTTATTATTTGGTTGTGATGATGACTATGATGTACCTATTTCATGATTATGCGTAATGATGATGATGATTTCATTATATGTTTCCATGCTTATATATTTTGATGATTATCTCCTTGGTTTCAGTCAGTGTTATATTGAATATTGTGTTATGATCTTGATACTAATATTCTAGCATGTGTAAATACATCAATGACCAACCTTATGAGCAGATGTTAGTAATGACTATTTGGGTGTGGCAGGAGGCCACCTAGATGCACATGCATGTGACGAGCCATCAAAATTTAGTTTGATCCATTGCATACTATTAATACTAGAATTTATTTTTTATATAATATTTAGCTATGATTTTTAATGTCATGTTGGTGGTTGAAGGCATAGGTCAACTGCTTAGCCAAATGAATCATACATGGGTGATGGGACTGTACAAGACATATGAACTTTCATTGGGGGGGGTATAGGATAGTGTCCTTGATTCCACCTGCTAGCACACTCGCCATGACTTGGGTTGGAAGGTATTGGGATGCCTTCACCTTGAAGCTCACCCTTGTCACTCACAAGGATTTACAAAGGGGCACATATCAAGGAAGATTCCTTGATCCTCAACACCATTAGTCTCACAATAGAGGATGACACAAGAGATGACAATAGTCTCCATTATCATGCCAATGTTCTCCCCTTTAATCAAAGATGCCTGAAGGGAAACAAACATGGTACCCTTGGAAATTTGAGAGGAATTTCTTCAAGGGAACAATCGACTTGTTGACAAACCAATAATATAGAAAATTAGGGTTGATTTCTATTTCTTGATAATTTCTTGTGAATGTTTGTTGCATTCTTACTACTTTTATTATGTTCTCTTCCTCAAACAATTACCAAAGCATAAAAACAGGAAGATCACAAAAGATAAAGAACACAAAGACGTAGGCTCCAATCCAACACAAAATGCCACGAGGGGGAAAACCCAAACAAATTCTCTTCTTATAGAATCAAATTAAAGTGAGAAATACAAGACCCAAAAACCAAGACCAAAGTCAACCCCCCTTCAAATCTTCCTCAACCAAGTAAAATCCAATAAATTCAATGTTGGTCAAACTCTGAAATTTCAGACTTGCAATAGTTCTAAAAGTTTTGGCCCTGTGGTAACACATAAATTTTCACGTGTGTGAGAAAATTATGGAAGAATAGTGTGAGTTCCTCTCTCTTTTGATCTTCATTCCTTCTCCTTTGATTCTCCCCCTCTTTCCTTTAACTTTCACTGGTCTTCTTCCTCTTTCTTGCACAAAAATCAATGTGAGTGTTGTGTGTGACCAAATGAGGTCGAAGTCTCTTCTATTTATAATTGTCTAGGAGGTTGAATAGGTGCCTCTTCTAGGCCGACTTATCCAGACAGGGTTGACTTGGTCTTGTGGTGAAAAATTGACTCCTTAACTCATAATATTTTTTTTTTTTTCTTACAAATAGTCCAAATGGGACTTTGACTCTTGACAAATTTTTATTTTGACTCAATAAACCCTAAAAGCATGAAGAATGTGCTTGACTAATGAAATAATAGTAATAATAGTAATAATAACAATTCATTTTCTTCTTTTTTCTTTTACATGAAATACATATTGATACAAGTACAATGATAATTATGAAGACCGAACCTAGTTACATTTTCAACACTCCTTCTTAACTAGGGAGGTATTCATAATGACACAATAGGATACCAAGATACTCTCAAATTGAATGTTTCTCATAAGAAGAGTTCATATTTTCTGACTTAGTTACCAGAGAATCCACAGTAAAAACCATTTTTTGTCAACATTTCAAATCCCAACTGGGATCCATCATCAGGACTTCATGAATGCTTGATAGAAGAAGAGCTCAATTGAGGGATTAAATAGTAATAAGGAAATTTGGTTTTGGGATAAGATGAATGTCAACCTTGTTTCAATAATATTAATTTTTGATTAATTATTGATGAGTTAATTAATTGATTTTAATTGATTATAATTATTAATTTATTATAATTATTATTATGTTATTATTATTAAATTAAGTTAATAACTTATTTTTAATTTTAACACAATACAATATAATAATATTTATTATAAATGTTTAGTAATTATTATATTATACTACATGTAAGCTAATTTGATTTTAATATATGTTATTATAATATAATATTATTAATTATAAAATAAAATGTGAATATCTAATGAATAGTAATCTTTAGTAAATTGTATTAGTATTAATATTCAATATATATAATATATGTTAGTATAATATTTATTATAAAATAGTATGTAAAATCTATATATTATTTAATAATATATATTGGTATTTAATGATAGTAATATTAGTCTAATATTACTATTCATTATAATACCAATATATATTATTAAATAATATATAGATTTTACATACTATTTTTATAATAAATATTATACTAACATATATTATTATATATTTGAATATTAAATACTAATACAATTTACTAAATATTACTATTCATTAGATATTCACATTCTATTTTATAATTAATAATATTATATTAACTAACATATATTAAAATAAAAATCAAATACTTACATGTAGTATATAATAATAATAATCACTATTATTATATTATATTATATAATTAAAAATAAAAATAAAAATAAGTTATTAAACTTAATTATAACAATAATTAACATAATAATAATTTATAATAAATTAAAATCAATTAATTAACTTATCAATAATTAATCAAAAATTAATATTATTGAAACAAGGCCGACATTCATCTCATCCCAAAACCAAATCTCCTTATTACTATTTAGTCCCTCAATTGAGGTCTTCTTCTATCAAGCATTCATGAAACCCTGATGATGGATCCCAGTGGGGATTTGAAACGTTGACGAAAAATGGTTTTTACTGTGGATTCTCCGGTAACTAAGTTAGAAGATATAAACCACAGATGTCTTAAATCCAAGAGTTCATATTGATAAGCACCATCATAACAAACATTATCAATTACTAAATAACAAGGCCTTGACTAACAAGCTCTACCTCTCCACTAGATCAGAGCACAATTCTGGGAGACATATATTTGGACACCACCATTCCCTCTCAAGGCACACACCCCATCTAGATTTTCACCAGGTGTGTCCTTACAAGACTATTCTTATCTTGGATATCACCCATCCTCAAAGAATATTGGTCCTCAAGACTACTCTTATCTTGGATTCCCAATCCTCAAAGGGTATTGATCCTCTCAAGACTACTCCTATCTTAGATACAATTCCTCAAGTAGTATCAATCCCAGATGCTTATCCAATCCACCATTCTCCTTACCAGTTCCTTCACCAGGCTTACAACTATTAGTCCTGGCCATAGTACATGACACATGGAGAATACAGTGTCCATCCTCACTCCCTCTCAATCAGGAAGGAAATCCTCACTCCCTCTCAAATAGGGAGGAACAATCACAATCCTAAGCTTGTTTAAAAAACACTCGTTAAAGCATCGACTACATTTTATTTTGTGGAGCTCTACTATAGTTGTTGGGCTCATATCTTGCATTACATCATAACGAACTTCGACCTTCCTGGACCTTTGTCAATATTCACATAGCTCTATCATGTCATAGGTAGTTCATTAAAAATATTATGGAGCCAAACTCTTTCAACGTTGATCACACAAGCCTTCACATACTCTTTCTTCGTGACATGGTTTTTCCTTTATCCCCTTTTCAAGAAAGTATATCACATTTCACTAATCATCAATAATATCTTTGTGAACAATAATACATGTCAAACCAAACAATGTAGAGGTAATTATAGTTCCCTCTTTTCAACTGAGGAGAGTGAACTTCTTCTAGACCAATATCGAACCCATCATATCATCAAGTGATGGACAAACTATCTCATGACTTGTATCAATTTGTTGCCTTTCCTATCTTTATAGTGTACACAATTCTATTATGTATTCTTCTTGGAAGTCATACCATATCCCAAACATTATGATGTCATTCCTCATTATCATAGTTGCCAAAACAAGTGATGTTACTCCAAATTTCAAGTTGTAAGTTTATTCAAGCCACTTTGTGATTCTAACTCCCTCTTAAGTCGACTGATCCAGGTCCGGGTGTGAAGAAGGACCCTTCCAAGACCTTTTAATTTTGTGATGTGTTAAAATTGATTTTTAAAAGAACATTAACAAATACAACTACAGACTGTAAAGAAGAGGAACATAACAATCATCAACACATGAAAACAAAAGCCATTGATAATGGAGTTCGTCCAGGAGGGACTACGTCTCTGGGCCCTGGTGTCAAGATGGTGTAGGCCACTGCATTAAGTGTTGTCAATAATGGTGATGTACATAGAGATGATGTCTCGATCATACAAGGAAAAATGCCCTCACACAGGGGTGGCTCTAAGAGATATTCCACAACCGAAATTCTCAATCAAAAGACTCCTATGAGTATGATACAAAAACATGCATGGTGAGCATCCCGCCAACATGGCACAAAATGGATGTCAAATCAAAACACATGCATGACGACATGTAATAAACATGAGTATCCAAACAACATATAACAAGGGATCTCAAAACATAACATGAAGAGTTATGACCGCAAGTACATCATATAAAAGATTCCGCATAACATGAAGCAAGGAATCATGACAACATGAAATAAACAAGATCCTGCATCAATATCAATCAAGGATCCATGCAACATAATGTAAAAGAAGAAGTACATGGAAAATAACCATATACCTCACACCACGGGTCATTTGAAGAAGTGGATGTGTCACTACCGAAGCTACCCAGACCATCAATCTCAAGGTGATGATCATATGAAGATGGCTATTTCGCACAAGAATGTGGACATCTGAAACATAGTTGTCAATGTGCTAAAGCTTGCTGACAAGTTGATTCTCACAACACTGATCAAGAAGAATCGATCAAATAAGAAGAATCGATCTCAAAGAGAATAACTGCTCTGGACTCTTGGCTCTGTAGCTCGTTGGCTATCTAGCTCTGTAGTGCTTTGGCTTATGTCACTGCAGCTCTGCGATCTGCCAAAATTTCAAGCGTTCTCTGACTTTCATGCTTCTCTGTAGCTCTGTGATTCTGTGGACTTGAAGCGCTACTCTAGCTTCATGCTTCTCTACGTACTTAGGCTCTCGGGCCTCTCTCCACGCAACCTCTCAGGCTCTCTGTTATACTGCTCTTGCCCTCTGTTATGCAGCCTTTCACCACTCTCGGCTCTTTGCATCCATGCTCTCGGCACTCTAGCATAGGCTTTCAGGCTCTCGGGCACTCTCTGGCATGTAGGCTCTCTCCCCTCTTCCCTCAGCTCTCTATCACCCATCGTGTTTTATAACACGTTTGGGACAAGGCTGCTTCAAAATTGGAGGTCTGTTGCTTAAGAATAGAAGCCGTTTGTATAGAAAAATCAGCGGGCACAATAACCTTTAAAAAACTATCCTTTTTATCATTTTAAAGCGATAATACAAAAACCCAAAAAACATTGAAAAACATTGAAAAATTCGAAAGTTCAGATTTCAAATTTTATAAAATCAGACCTATAAATCGATCAGGTCCACGCTATATCACAAGTCGGGATCGTAGATCACCGATCGCTATGGCCTGAGGTCCTTCCTTCGGCATCCATTGATGCCGATCATTCCGATCGCCAATATCAGAGATCGCTAATCACACTCGCTGATATCCAGGGGTCCTAGTCCTCAGCCTTTGGGTTCCGCCAACCCGATCTGCCGATCCGACACTCCATCGTTGATTGATGCCTGTATAGCGTCGATATCAGCCATCACCCTGCCTCTGATTGCGATTTGCCTTATAAAGGCTTAAAACCCATTTTTAAAGGAAAATGCCTCATTTTCCTAAGGAACAAAGAAACCTTCTTTTCATGATAACTTCCTCATCCAGACTCAGATTGAAGTGTCGTTTGTGCTGTTGGAATCAGGATGACGAGATCTACGATCTAGTCCTAGTTTGAGCATAATCTAAACACTTGATTTTTGAGCCATCTTTGTCCTATGTGTCTCTCTGGAGCCACTTGGATCAATCCTCCCCACTGAGGAGATTTTGGTCCTCCAAAAGCATAATAAGTAATCTACAACTCTCTCTGTACCCTATCTGCATCACAAGAGTCCTGAAAAGGTCTCGCTTCCATCTCCTTCACCTTTTTTCTTTAGCGCCTTAAGCGGCGAATTGACACCTGCTACCTCTGCAGCCTGTAGTACATTATTTTGAAAATTACATGCTTTGAATGACATGACCAACTAATGACCGAAACGTCCCACACTTGCCACGAGTTTATAATTCATACTTGGTGGTCAAGTTTACATCAAGATGGACGTAATACCCTAGCTATGGCAACAAGGCCAACTCATCATGGTTGCTTCAAAAAGTGATGGAAAAAAACATCACTGCAACACATGATTTACATACATAAGGCCAAACACTATTGTTTTGACGAGTAATGGAAACATAACATCACTTTTAGAGTGTAAAATATGACTCAAAACATGATCAGACATCATTGTTGTTGACCACGTGATGGAAACACATCATCACGTTTACATTTTAAAATGCAACAAGTGATTTACAAAAGAATGACCATGAAACGACAACATGTCTAGAAACCATTTCTCACTTATATTTCTAAATGGGTCACCTCCTTGAGGTGGTTTTGCTTGTCGAACAACTGCTTTTCCTGGTTCACGCATTGATGCTTTGTCTTTAAGGCGCTGCTCTAGATGGAGCTTCCAGCAAGTGGCTCTCTGATGGCCATTTCTGTCGCAATGACTGCAGTAGGATTTCTTCCTCCATATGTGCTTAACCTGTTTCTTTTCATGCTGTTGAGAGGGTATTTCATGCCTCATGACTGCTGCCATCCTTTTCCAACACTTAGAAAAGGTATGGTTGGGTAAACCACAAAAGGTGCATGTTTTCCGATGCCTTAATCTTTGTTCATTATTTACAACATGATCATAATCAAATGAACATTCGAAGATTGAAAATGGTTATACCTTCCTTTGTTGTTGCTGATGTCAGTATGGCAATGAGAGTTTACTTCCACTCTCTCCCTGCAATGGAAACTACCATGGGATGATGGGGATGTTTTCCCATCATTCTCTTTCCTTGACAATGTCTCAGACGACTCTGACACCTTTGAGTACTCTCCTTTGGTGTATCTCAATCCTACAAATCGATTTTCGTGCACAACCTCCAAAGGTTGAGTTATGCCTTTGTTCATAGCACCAAGTTCTTTCTCCTCGTGCCTTGTCTTTGTAAGGAGCCTCATGTTTCTCCCTATAATGGGGATCTCCAAATCTCCTACAGACATCATTCTATGAGAAGATGAAACCGAAAGGAAATCAACATATTTTACCTTCTCTTTTGATTTGGAAAGAACTGATGAGGGTTGCTCATCATTTGTTGTTGGTGGATTGCATTCCCCAACTTCCTTCCTGACATACCCAAGTCCTACCTGACGGGGTAATTCCTCTACTTTGATGGGATTGACAATGCCTTGGCCCTTAACGGCCAAGATTTTCCCTTCATATCCCATTCTCTTCGACAGTTTGGAGCCAATTCCTGTGGTATGCTTTTAAAAAACAATGAAATCATCATCAGGAAACATACATGAAGATGGAGAACTACTTTTTACCTCACATGGGTCTCGCTGCAGCTTGTCCAAGGCCTCATCTTTTGCTTGCAGCTGTAGTAGCAAACTCTATTTTTTCTCTTTCTCTTCATGTAAACACATCACCAATTCATCATTCTCTGTTTGAAGATTATGTTTGTTTTGCTTCAGTTCCTCCATGGCCTCTTTGGTGGCTTTCAACTGAAGCTGTAACCACTCCTTTTCCTTTGTTTCTTTCTGTAGAGTTTCATACACAATTTCCACTTTCTTGGAAATGTTAACCATGGTCTTGTACATTTCTCTTTCATCCTCTATCATTTTTCACGTTGCAATTCACATCAACATAAAGACCGCTTCGATACTACTGATCCAAGTCCGTGTGTGAAGAAGGACCCTTCCAAGACCTTTTACTTTCGTGATGTGTTAAAATTTATTTTTAAAATAACATTAACAAATATAGCTGTAGACTGTAAATAAGAGGAACATAACAATCATTAGCACATGAAAACAAAAGCCGTTGATAACAGAGTTCGTCCAGGAGGGACTACGTCTTCGGGCCCTGGTGTCAAGATGGTGTAGGTTGCTGCATTAAGTGCTATCAATAATGGTGATGTACAGAGAGATGATGTCTCGATCATACAAGGAAAAATGTATTCACGCAGGAGTGGCTCTAAGAGATATTCCACAACCGAAATTCTCAATCAAAAGACTCCTATGAGTATGATACAAAAACATGCATGGTGAGCATCCCGCGAACATGGCACAAAAGGGATGTCAAATCAAAACACATGCATGATGACATGTAATAAACAAGAGTATCCCAACAACATATAACAAGGGATCTCAAAACATAACATGAAAAGTTACGACATCAAGTACATCATATAAAAGATTCCACATAACATGAAGCAAGGAATCATGACAACATGAAATAAACAAGATCTTGCATCAATATCAATCAAGGATCCATGCAACATAATGTAAAAGAAGAAGTACATGGAAAATAACCATATACCTCACACCATGGGTCATCTGAAGAAGTGGATGTCTCACTGCTGAAGCTACCCATGCCATTGATCTCAAGGTGACGATCGTATGAAGATGGTTACTTCGCACAAGAATGTGGATATCTGAAACATAGCTGTCAACGTGCTGAAGCTTGCTGACACATTGATTCTCACAACACCGATCAAGAAGAATCGATCAAATAAGAAGAATCGATCTCAAAGAGAATAAATGCTTTGGACTCTTGGCTCTGTAGCTCGCTGGCTATCTGGCTTTGTAGCGCTCTGTCTTATGTCACTGCAGCTCTATGATCTGTTAGAATTTCAAGCGTTCTCTGACTTTCATGCTTCTCTGTAGCTCTGTGGCTCTGTGGATTTGAAGCGTTGCACTGTCTTCATGCTTCTTTGCGTACTCAGGCTCTCGGGCCTCTCTCCATGCAGCCTCTCGGGCTCTCTGTTATACTGATCTTGCCCTTTGTTACGCAGCCTTTTGCCACTCTCGGCTCTTTGCATCCATGCTCTCGGCACTCTAGCACAATCTTTTGGGCTCTCGGGCACTCTTTGGCATGCAGGCTCTCTCCCCTCTTCCCTTGGCTCTCTTTCAGCCATCGTGTTTTATAACATGTTTGGGACAAGGCTGCTTCAAAATCGAAGGTTTGTTGCTTAAGAATAGAAGCCATTTGTATAGAATAATTGGCAGACGCAACAACCTTTAAAAAATAACCTTTTTATCGTTTTAAAGCAATAATATAGAAACCCGAAAAACATTGAAATACATTGAAAAATACGAAATTTCGGATTTCAAATTTTATAAAATCGGACCTATAAATCGATCAGGTCTGCGCTATATCACAAGTCGGGATCGCAAATCGCCGATCGTTGCGGCCCGAGGTCCTTCCTTCGGCATCCACCGACGCCGATCATTCCGATCGCCGATATTGGTGATCGCTAATCACATTTTTCGATATCCAGGGGTCTTGGTCCTTAGCCTTTGGGTTCTGCTGACTTGATCCACCGATCCGACACTCCATTGTCGATTCGCAAGCACTGATATCGCCGATTGTTGCTTGTATAGCACCGATATCGGCCATCGCCCTGCCTCCGATTGCGATTTGCCTTATAAAGTATTACAACCCATTTTTAAAAGAAAATGCCTCATTTTCCTAAGGAACAAAGCAACCTTCTTTTCACGATAACTTCCTCATCCAGACTCGGATTGAAGTGCCGTTCATGCCGTTGGAATTAGGACGATGAGATCTACAATCTGGTCCTAGTTTGAGCATAATATGAACACTTTGATTTTTTAGCCATCTTTGTCCTGTGTGTCTCTGAGCCACCTGGATCATCGACATAACTTCGCTCCACACAGTTTTCAAGAAATCATATTATACAATGATCAGTTAGTGGCGTTATCATCTATTCTGCCAATTTTTTATGCTGCTATATATCAAAAAACCATATGGAAGAGCCCTTGACTTTTCTATCTGACCAAGACATATCATGCTTATGCTCCCAAGTATATTTATGATCTATATGCATCCTGCTCTTCCTACAACTCTCTCTGAAGATATGTATCTTTTTCTTAATAAAGAACCTTTTCTAAGATAGGCATACTTTCATTCTGCCCTTTTGTTGAGTTATTTTGAACGAGATGCTAATTTAACCTTCTTTGAAGATGATTTCCATGAATGATGCTTCATTTATCTTTTCATGTTGCTTCTAGACTATCTCCATACCTTCATACTTTTAGAATGCTTCAATGTTGCTTCCATGATTTACTAGTAGAATATACTTTTACGATGTTACTTTGATTCTTCCATTCATATGTTGTAGAAACTTTTATAATGTTGCATAATGACCTTGATTCTTCTAATGGTTCTACCTCTAGAGTAGATCCTTGTAGCCCCTTTTTTGTTAAGTAACTGCTTCTAGATCATCATGATAAAACTGCTAAAGTGACTGTAGAGATCCAAACTTGCTAAATAATATGGTGATTTCCTTTAATTCTTTGTGAAGAGTGTTCCTATTAGGAATCTTGGGTAGACTCTTCATGTTATTTTATTCTCCAAAGATTCTATAATTGTGAATCTCAGATTCTTTTATACTTCAGATATAACTTTAAATACTATGATGATTACTTGTAGTGTAGACAACTCTGATGTTCCAAAATATATGCTCCTGTTGACGATGCTGGACCCGCCAACATTCAAGGGATCTCCCCGGTATGAAGTCCCAACTAGACCTCACACCATTTGGTGTAGGAGTCCATTCGGTATGATGGCCCGATTTCATTATCTTAAAGATATGCCTTAGCTCTTGCTTGTCAACACATGGGAGTGGTATACTTAGTCTTCAAACAATGAGGTTCATGTGCCTGGTGAATGCTTAGTGTAACTTGTGTCTAAGTTCTTTCACTGCAAAGGGAGAGGGTGAGAGTGAGTCTCAAGTCAAAAGGGAATAGTCCCAACTCAGTTAGAAACACACAACACAACAGGACATGCGCAACTTCCAGCGGACTAGTCCACACGGGTGTGGAAGTCACAAACACAAGGTGAATAAATAGCATGTACAAAACCCAATGGAATAGCCCACACGAGTGCGACGATTGGTATAACAAGTTTACAAGGATGAATCTGTCGAGTATCCGACAGAGTAGTCCACACGGGCGAGACAATGTTAACAACTGATACAACACATTTCCAACAACATATGCATTAAAACAACTGAAATAGTTCAACTATCTTAGTATAGGTTAAAGCAAAATGCATTACAAGCGTATAAAGAATAGTCTTACAAACAAATACAATACATTGTGAAAACGTGCTAGCATGTTAACAGGCTTCTGAATTAAGAAAAAGTTGCAAGATACATCCATACACCATACATCATTAACCTCGATAGCAGGACTTTGGAGCCACTGCTCACTCCTCAAAGAAAAGACTTCAGACTCTCAAGGCTATGTGGGAGAAGCCAAGGTGAAAAGTCCTTTGCATGTACAAATGAGGGCTATATATAGCCAAGGGTGAACTTGACCCTTGTGACCCTTCGACTTCCCTCATGACTGTTTGACTTACATGACTCTTCAACTTCGTATGTGGGTCTCTTGGAATTCCACGTTACATTACATTGATTACAACAGTATGGCCCACAATAGTGATGTGACTGAGATGACTCATGACATGACTCGAAATGATAGTACTAGTATGTTCATGCTGATGGTGGTGTCCATGTTGAGCTACAATGCTACTGAATGATGAGTGTGCTCTTGGTGTATCATAAATTCACCTCTATATGACAAGGTGTGCGGGGTATTCAATGGTCTTGGAGTTCACTTGATGTTTCATGTGCATGTATCCCCTTTGCTAGTACTTGGCATGCTTCATGTGTTCATCCATTCACGAACAAGTCTCCTAGCATGCGCTCCTTGTCCATCCCATTCGTTGTCATGCCATGTCCCATCCATGTACTTGTCTCTGCAATCACTCATGATGAGACGACATCAAATCCTGAAATCCCCTTCTAACATGATGCATCATCTTTTGTTTTCGGGTGCAAGTGACTGGGAGAGAGGACAAGGCTCTAAAAATTCACAGAGCACATTTCAGGCCGGGATGCGAGGCTTCGGGGCACTGTCGGGAAAACTATGCAGAGGTCACTAAGAGGTTGGGTTGTGCAGTCAGGGACAACAGTGACATCTATGGGATCTAGCTGAGCTGGGAGGCAAAACTACGCAATTTTTCGGAGGAAGGCAATGTGGGAGGCACTAGCCGTGAAAACTATGCAGATTTTCAAAGGAGGCTAGGAGTGGGTTGCGGGAGCTTGCTGGCCAAAAATACGCATATTTGGGAGGCAATCATGCTGGACATGTCTGCAGAGTTTCTGGGCTGAGTGGGTTGTTTGGAAGTTGGTGGACAGTCCAAGAAAACTGTGCAATGTTCAGGATTAGTAGCAGGCCAGCTCACAGGGGGATTGACTAACAAAAGTGCACAATTTTTAGAGACAGTGCAGTGATAAGCAGCGGGTGCATGTCCCTCTTTTATGTGCAATTTCTTCAGTCAGTGCAGGTAGGCATGCTAAAAATTTCTACACAATTTTTGGGAGGAGTGAAGCCCAGGGTCACTACCCAGTCAAATTCTCTAATTGACCAGTAGGAGGCTTGATGGATAGGCTTGTGGGCATCGTAGATTGAGATAGATTCTTGGGAAACTTCTATGTTTTTTTGGGTGACAGTTAGGCAGGTCGATTCTAGGATTGCATAGTGTAGACTACCTGGGAAGTAGCCTCAAGCTCTGCACAATTTTGGGCAACAGTGCTTGGTCACTAAGGGCTAATATTGCATAGTGCAACTTAGTGGAGGTCCGACTGATGGAGGGTGGTCCAATCAACAAATCTCCAGAAAAATGGTTAAGTGTGTAAGCGACTGAACTCGTGTATACATGACCTTGTAAACACACACTCAACATGACTTGACGATAAGACACCTTGAACCAACAAGACAACATATGCTTTGTGTGACTGACCAAAGGGTGCAAGGTACAAATGCAACACTTGAGATAGATTGTTGAACGACAGTGAGGACACTTGCATGACATTGCATACAACTTTGTGTGTGAGTGTGACATATGCTTACATAGCGAACACAACTTGTACACACAAAGATAGACCTTGAACATAGCTAGAACAAGACCACAAGCATGACATTGTAACCAACATGTTAAAAGTTGACTGGTGAATGGTCAAGAAAAGAGGGTGTAAAGTCTCGAGAAGAGCTCATGGGATGAGCTTGAGTGTTTTCAATTATCAAGAAAAAACCAAGGAAGGCTCCGAAATTGGGTGCGGGCCAAAATTTTTGAGGATGTTGCAGCCACTACAACACTTGGTGACACACTGGTTCAATACCAACTTCTCTATTTTGGTCCATTGACAGCACATGACCTTGGTCTATCATGGAGTATTGAATCATTGTGCGAGTTACTTTGGTTTCCCCAGTCACCCCATGGACAGACATGGTTCACCTTTTGCCAACTCAGTCAAACACAACAAGTTTCAACTCGATCACAGTGTTTCAAAATTGAGAAGGGTAGTTTGGCTTGTGAGTTTAAAATTTTCAGAGTATAATTTTTCATCTCTGGTGTTTCTCCACTACCATAAGACCTAGACAGTACCTCGACGGAGTCACACAGGAACACACGTATTGCTCCACTACTAGCGAGCCTGGTCAATAACCTGGTAAAGTTGCATGCTTCACCTCTCTGCGCAGGAAGCCTTTCTCTTCTTTTGCCTTTGTATTTTTTTTGAAAAGAGGATTGTGCATAGGAACTTATTTATTTTTGGGGCAAAAGAGGGATCTCGACGTATTGAGAGCAGAAGAGGTTGGTCCTTCAGAGAAGCATGTACGACCTATGATTTAGGTTTTCTCATTTAGATTTTCCCCTTCTTCGTTTCTACTAGTCGGATGAGCTTGAATAGACAAAGAAGAAGACTGAGTACATGCATGGGGTTTCCCAGTGTGGACACAGGTTCATGTTTGGACCAAAGCTCCCCTCACGGATGACTTGTATTTTCTGTCGAGACTTCATTAGCCGAAGGTTATAACCAATCACAGAGAAGATGAACAAAGGACTGGCCACGTGCTACATGTCATAAGACTCTTTGGATCTCAGCCACATACTCATTCAAAATCCGGAACTCCGTAGAGGGACACACTTATTGGCAAAACCAAAAATAACATGAGATTAAGAAAACAAAACAAAACGAAGAAAAAACAACAAAGAAAAGTGAAAAGACAACAAGAAGTAAACAAACTATGTACATGGTGCGGGGTGCGGCCTCGACTTACTGAAAGTAATGCTTTAAGTCTTGGCCATCAACAAGAAGGTTGTCAATCCTCTCGTCAAGTGATTGCAGAAGATACGTGTGTGGGCCAATATTTTCCACATGGACTAGAAATTCGTATGTTTGCCTTTGTATTCATGGGATTTGTCCCATTTCAAGATTATGTCACCCACATCGAAGTTAGCTTTCCCTACAAACTTCTTGTCAAACCATGCCTTGATACGGTTCTGGTGGAGTGTGAATTTTTATTTTTCTTTCATCCTTTCT
The DNA here is from genome assembly GCA_000404065.3 of Pinus taeda. Lineage (NCBI taxonomy): Eukaryota > Viridiplantae > Streptophyta > Pinopsida > Pinales > Pinaceae > Pinus > Pinus taeda. The sequence continues at coordinate 131,046 of APFE031262334.1, forward strand.
TCCTACAACTTGTGAAGTGTATCCATCCTATGCTGAACTAGTAGACAAGGCCTGCCTTGGGATTCTTGGGACAATTGGAGAATAGCAAGTAGATGTTTGGCAAAAGGATGGCTTCTTTCCCATAAACCAGGAAGTATGGCAAAGTGTTCAGAGAGGGTTTGGGTGTTACACGGTTAGCCCATAAAGCATTCATCAAAGTGGAGTGCTAGTTATGATGTTCAGAGTAAATGGTCTTCTTGATAATGCAGATAAGGTTTCTATTTGTAGATTCTGCAAGACCATTTCCCTGCGGGTAGTAGTTAGCAGATTATTTAAGCATGATACCATATTTCAATGCAAAATCATAAAGTTTTAAAGACGAAAAGTAAGTTTCATTGTAAAAAACAAGTGATATCGGAACACAAAATTGTGAGATGATGTTCTATTGAATGAAGCTGATGGCTTTCTAGTCATTCACTTGCTTAAGAAGAACTGTTTCTGTCCATTGCGTGAACTAATCTGTAGCTGTCAATATGTAGGGGTGTTGTTTCAATGAACGTGGAAAGATTTCCCCAATGATGTCTAGGCCCCATTGTTGAAATGGTTCAGTCACTGCAACAGGGTGCATCGGGGCTGCTGACCTTCGTGTTTTGTCGATGCATCGCTGATAGACCAGGCACTTGCGGGCATATGCATGTGCATCCTTGAATAATGTGGGCTAGTAGAAACCAGAGCACATGACTTTGTGCACAGTGGTGTTTCCTGCAAAGTGTCCCCATGCTGGTCTGTCATGTAAATCATGCAAAACTTTCTCTGAATCATTTGCCTCCAGGCATGGAACAAAATTCCATTACTGTGCTTTCTATAAAGCACTTTGTGCACCAATTAATAAGCTAAAGCTTTGAGGCAAAGTTCCCTCTTCTGTCACATGGATAAGTGAGAGGGTATGGTGCCATGCTCAAGGTACTTGTGCACATCTTCGTACCAAGATTTTTCGCTTGAAGTGGGTGGTGGTCGTCTACATCGTACATCTCAATTTCTTCCTCCCAACTGGCGAGCTCTTCTTCTTCCTCCTATGCATGGAATGCCTTGGTTGCGAGTCTGAAGAGACCATGAACCTTGATAATGTGAACTGGCTTGATGTCAAGGTCATATTCTTGCAAGTCTGTCATTCAGTTCACACATCTTTCACCCAACTCTTGCTGTACAAGAAGTGATCAGACTACTGGGTGTGGCACAAAGACTATGCAATGGTTCTTCAACAAGTAGGGTCTGAAGTGTTTCACCACCTTGTATATTGTGTATGCTTGTTTGTCAATGATGGGGTAGTTGAGTTTGGGTCCCTACATGCTGGCACTCATGAAGGAAATGGGATGTTCGTCGTTCAACTCATCCTTCTGGGTGAGGACTGCAGAAAGCAAACTGTCGGAGGCAAAGGTATATAGCAAGAAATCCTTGTTAAAGTTTGGGTTGTAAAGTGCAGGCACATCTACTATAGATTTCTTGATATGGGTGAATTCATTCTTTTCCTTCTTACCCCAGCTGTAGACTGCATCCTTCTTGATCATGTCTTGCATAGGTTTCACTATATGCACATAATCCAAGATGAACTTTTGGAGGAGTTTATCTTTCCCAAGAAGGACTGCATGGATTTCTTGTTGGATGGGTGAGGAGTCTGTGTAATCATTCGAACTCGGTCTGGATCAACCTTGATCCCACTTATGGCAATGATGTGCTCAAGGAGGTTCCCCTTGCACACTGCCAATACGCTTTTCTTGGGATTCAAGGATATCCCATATTTTTGGCATCACTCGAATATCTTCTTTAGATGGTGTATGTGGTCTGACCATTTCCTAGAAAGGACATTCACATCATCAAGGTACACCACTACGCTTTGTCCGATAAGTCCATGGAAGGCGATGTCCATGACACGCTAAAAGGTTACAATTGCATTCACAAGCCCAAATGGCATTCTCCTATAGGTACCCCACTTAGTATGGAAGGTAGTTTTTAGTCTACCAGGTTCCACTACTAGAACTTAGTTGTATCTCGGAAAACCATCGAGCAAGGAAAACATTTCTGCTCCAAATATTGTCTATTAAATATGTTCCATTGAAGACACGGGGTAGTTATCTTTGTCCGAGGCATAATGCAAGTTTCAGAAATAAAAGCACAAGTGGATCTCCTTGAATTTCTTATGTACAGGAACTAAGTTAGAAACCCACATGTAATGACGAACTTTATAAATGATCTGTGCATCCAACAACTTAGTCAGTTCTTTCTATATGAGGAGTTCAAGTAAGGGGTGTACTTTTGTTGGTTTTTGCTAAAATGGCTTGACCCATTGTTTGATTGGAATCACATGTTGGATTATTCATGTGTCATATGTTTTCATATCATCGCATGTCCACGCGAACACATCCTAGTACTGTTTGAAAAAGAAGACAAAGGCTTGCCGCTCCTACGGTGTGAAACACATACCGAGATTGACAAACTTTGGATCTTGTTCCATTCCCAAGTTGATCTATTCATGCATCATGGTGGAACTGTGGGTTTTTTTGTTCCTTGGCCCTTGAAAGTGGTTCTTCAAGTCATAGATCATTTCGAGAGATACCACACCCTTGGGGATGAGGTTGATCTTCTTGTCATCAACTACGGCTTGCAGAGACTGCTAGTGCTCATCTTTGTCAATCGCTGCTTCCTTGAAGACATCAACATTGGCCATGAAGTGTAGTATCTATTGATGATCATCAAAAACACGTAGATTAGTTATGTTATAAGAGATAGAAGGCTTATACAAAATTTCAACAGTAAACCTATCCCTAAGGGGTGTCATCCTAGCAACTGCATTAGCTAAGTCATCGAAAACTGCATTATGCATTCTTGGCACAACAATGATATTGAAAGCTTAGAAGTTAGAGATCGGTCTCCATACCTCTTGTTGATAACTCTTGAGATGAGGTGACAAACATTATATGATGTTACGTACCTGTCGTACCACGATTTCTAAATCACCTACCACTTTAAGCACATCAACATTGAGGCTAATGGATTTGTGCAAGCCCAATATGAGCACTTCATATTCAGCAATGTTGTTTGTGAACTTGAACTCCAAGTGGCTTGAGATCAAGTGTTTCCTATTCTTTGGGTCTATCAAGACACACTTAACTCCAGATCCATCTGTTGAGGGAAATTCTCCCCTAGGGCTTTTGGGTTGAAACCCTAGCAGACTGAAAGTTGTCTATAAAGAGAAACACACATTCACACAACCATTATGCTATTATAAGAAAATTCTATAGTAAGAGGGGCGTACCTTAGGTCCTACGTTTGAGAAGGTCCTTTAGGGTCCAAACCCTTCTTCAAGTCCCTTTCGCTCCTTTGTCCTACAAAACAACCAATTCCAAAGAACACAACAGTATATGGACAAAGACTCATAAAGAAATCATCTTCATGTTATAAAGAAATATAGTTAGTTATGAACTTTAAACAACCATTCACATATGAATTCCAACATGAATATCATAAAACATAAAGAGGATTTATATCAGGAACCATGACGTGTTTCTTTTATTATAGACAAATAAAATGCATAAAAGGAATAATTTCACCTGAGTAACCTTTTGCAGGCTCCAAGCAAAGCTTCCTTCCGGATCCGTCCAGCCTCAAGCCTTTAGCAAAATCCTTCCATGACTTACTCCATGATGTCATAAGTAGTGGATGAACATCAACGCACAAGGAAACAAGGGTTTCCTGTACAAATGGGGGAAGTGTAGAAGGCACAAGGGTCTTCAGACCTGGTCAGGGGAAAAATCTCAGTATAATAACCTTTCTCTCTCTTCTCTCCTCCCTTAGGCCTTCCCTTTGAGGTCTTTTTATACCTCTCCCAAAGTAGTTTTTTAGTTGGGAGTTGGTTGGGAACAGTTGGGCCACGAGCACTAACAGGTGATCAACAGGTAAAACCAACGATCTTAGCCCGAAATTAAGGAGTTTTATATTTTTTTTAAGTGTTTTAATACATATACGCGGGTTGGGTATATGGCTACCCACGTATACACGCGTTTAACTTAGGGCAATGTCGCGTATAAGGGATAAAACACTGTTTTTTTAATTTTGGACCAGGTCTAGAAGGAGGAGTTGCCCTAGGCCATGAGTGCAACATCACAAACCATAATAGTGAGATTTGGAGCTATAACAGATGCCCCCTAATACATGAGGTTAGAAAGGGTACATGATGGCCGAAATGTATTAACCAAGTACATGGAAAGGAAATCTGTGAAAAACCGAGGAGTACTTCACCAGAATTCAGCCTGCCAAGCCACAAAAGGAGATCAGAAAGAAACACTGTCTGAGGCGGGCATACCCATGCTCAGAGAAAG
>APFE031262335.1:2284-15861 GCA_000404065.3 Pinus taeda
AATGGCCACCGCTTGAAAATCTATCATAAGCCACTCTCAAAAGAGGACTTTGTCAAAGTATTTCAAGAAAATTCTGCAATGAGGCTAGTGGAGAAGAATCCTTCTTCTCCATCAACCTAATCTTTGTTTCTTTCTGAATTGAAAAAGAAAAAAATGAAAAAAATAAAAAAATAAAAAAAAATTATGTGTATAAGCCTGAAAACCAATCTCAGATTGGCAGTCTTATACAGAAAATATGGGGTGAAAATCAGGGACACCTGACACTACATATTTTCCCAAAACAAATCTCTCTCTTTCCATCATCATTCCATCTTCATTCCATTTCGCTTCACTCCATATTTTTCATTCCATTCCACTTCATTTTTCTTCCAGTTCATTCATTCCATCTCATTTCAACCAATAAAATCCCTCTCAAGACTATTCCATTGAGATAAGTTTGTTCTAATCATATTTGTGCAGGCAGAAAAGTGTTGTAGCAGATTCCGCAGCTCATACCAAGTTTCCGCAGCCAATACACTCTGTCTCTGCAATCAAAGCAATTTTGTTTCAACAAGAAAAAAATTTACAGTTAGAGGTATCATCATCAAAGAGCATCAAGGATACATAGCACCTACAAGGCCAGAAAGAAATCAAAAGTTAGCCACTATAATCAATAAAGAGATCAAATGCAAACGTATGAAGGTATGTTCCAAATTTTTAACCAACAGTTTAATGTCGTTTATGTATGGTTTTCAAATTGTGGTAGGAGTCACTTAATGCAATGATTGACAAGATTATCCCACTCCTCATCCACGATCATGCCTAATCCACCTCATCACCCTCCTAACGGTTTCCTAATTGCTATTGATTTGAACTTGATACGAGCTGCTCTTCCATTAACTACTCATACCTCAGTGACGTATACCAGTGTACTACGGCTCTACATATGATCATTTCCGCAGCCAAGTGTATGCAGCCACCCGACGCTTACAGATTTGACCATTGCACCCGCATGCATAAACTCATTGCCGTATTGTTCTCTACCCTCATACCACCGTTTCCATTCTCACTTTCATACACCACTCTCATTTTCACTGTAAAATCCCTCTTTGTTTTTCCTCACCTCACTGTTCAAAACCCCGATCACAAGTTCTGCACCATACTATTTATTACATTACGGTTACTCTATTACAACCATAATTCCCCTGTTTTCCCATAAGAATTCTCCTCAAGCGTTCGTATTCCACTGTCAGAGCTTCAAGTAAATCTGAGAGCCAAAAATGGGGAAATTGTTAAGAGCAGAACGAGAGGGTTCGAAATTTTTAGAGGGTTACCCACAGATAAAAGAAGCACTGCAGAGAGCCGAATGGTTGAAGTTCATTCAAAAATTTAACGGGTACAATAAAGAGGTGACAAAGGCATTTGCCCGGTCATTTGATGGGAAAACCGAGGTAGGATACCTGCAGTTCACCATAACAGAGAGCACCTTGGCCACAGCAACTGATTTTCCTCAAAAAGGAGAACGCTGGTTCAAAAACAAAATAGTTGAAGATCAAGAGTGGAGAAATATGCTCAAAAATCCAGGTATGGATACCTCCATTTTCACTAAGGGAATCCCTATACGTGTCATTAAAGAAGAATGAACTTTATTATTGTTGCTTGTTCAAAAGCTTTTAACATGTGAAGGTCGTTTCGGTGTCATGTATGTATATCATGCAAGAATCATGATGCACTTTATGGATGACCGTGCCATCAACCTACCTTGTTTCTTGTTAGCTAGTCTAAAGAAGATGAGTGCCACTGTTCAAAAACACGTGGGAAACATTGAACCCCACTTGTATCACCATGGAATCATTAAAATTTTAATTGAGGAGCAGTTGAAAAATAAAAATTATACATGGGAGAAGTTTCTAGTTAGAAACCATTTTCAAGAGGTAGCTGAAGCCTCTAGCAACTCTCCTAGGATACCAAAGAAAAGTAGGATAAGAGTGAAAGAAATTACTGCCCAGGAAACTACTGTAGAAATTGAAGAAACTGCCCAAGAGACTGCTGAAGAAACTGCTAAAGAAACTGCCCAAGAATTTTCCCAAGAAGAAAGGAAAAAGGGAGACAGAACTAAAAGACAAAAGGGGGATAAAGGGAAAGCCATGGCGCAAGAGTCATTTCCTTCCCCTGAGACCTGAATTGAAGAAGAATCCCAAACACTAGCTGATAGATTAGCAAAACTTCAAGCCACTACTCTCTTAAAGAGAAAACAGAAAGAGAAACATAGTGCCCAGCAGAAGAGCACTAATGTACAAGTAAGAAGAAGCAGTAGGCTGAAGGGAAAAATGAGTGTGACCAAAGGAAAACAGTCCCATTTCATTGATTTAGGCACACCTGAAAAGACTCCAATTCAGCTATATGTTGAGCTAAGTCCTCCACGAAAGGAAAGCCCTTTCCAGCAAGAAAGAGAAAGCAGTTTTCAAGAATTTGAATTTAGACCAAGACAAACACCTGACATTGACCCTGACCAGCAGAAGGCATATGATTATTTGGAGACTTTAGAGCAATCTGTTGCCGGTCCAAGCACTATAGTACCTCTTGATGAACATGTCAAATCTTTAAAACAAGAGGTATTTGAGATGGAAGTCTTGAACCGGCATATTAAGCAAGAGAATGAAGCATTGAAAGAACAAAGCAAGCTGGACAAAATTGTCCACGACAACACAATGCTTCATTTGGGTCTTTGGCAGAAAAAGAATAGGAAATTGAAGAGGAAATGCAAGAAATTGAGCAGGGCCTTGATTAACTTGAAGTTTAGGTGTTTGGTTAGAAAACCAAGAACAAATTTGGCAGTAAGAAGAGAAAGGAGAAGGTTGGATGTCTTGGCAGAGGCACATGAGCATATGAACTGAAAAATCATGACAAAGTTTTGGTTGCATGATGACATGCAACACCTTCACAGTTGGGGTATGTTGAGCCTCAAACCTGCACTCATTTACCCATCCTCCCAACAGCCTTTTCCTACTCATTTCCTTCTTTTGTCATCATTTCCTTCATCAACTTGTCCAATTCATTGCATTATAGGACTTTTTAACATGATTTGCTAATTGTGCTAATGATTGACTGTTGGTTTAGATTTTTGGTTCAAATGCTGCAATTCCGCAGCTGATACAGTATTTTCGCAACCGTTCTCTGATTCCACAGCCAATCCCAGATTCCGCAGCCATTTTCTTGTTTTCTATGATCCAGGTGTCCTCCAGAGAAAAGAGCCACATGGACAAGTTTGTATGACTGTACATGGTGCGTGTGCTGTCAGCTCAGCCAAACTGGTCGTCTACACCCCTGGTCAACGTGGAGATAACTTTGGTCAAACGACAAGGTTGCAAATGGTGGCACAACTCTGCGTGTTTAGTTGGAGCACGAAAGTCACAGCTGGCCTCTTCTTTAGCCACGAAGACTGTAGGGGACAAGAATCCAATAGCGGATTTATTAACCATGATGAACGTTCCCTAAATCCGTGCACGGTGCTGCTGAACATGTCTTTTGCATAGCTGTTAGTTAGCTTAGTTTACGAACAGAACAGTTGATGTACCTGCTATAAATAAAGCGTTTCTACACGCTTATTAGTAGTTTTTGGAAGTTAATCTTTTGCTGCTGTAAACTCTGTTTTAAAGACTCTTTTATAAAGTGTTTACGCTCTCCACTGTGTTTTATTATGTGCTGATTTAATAAGAAGACAGTTATGTTCTTACCTGCGTAGCTGATCTTTTAATTGGCTGAAGTGGATGGAGGGCCCCTGTCTGCTACAACCATTGTACAGTAGCTTTTAAATTTACTTTCCTGCATTTATTTTTCTCTAATTCACCATGTATATTAATGTACAGTTTTGAATCATGCTGCTTTATGTTTCTGTACTTTTCATGACTGATTAGTGTGTGTTTTTACAGCTTTGTTAGGAGCCTGGGACAGTGTGCTTTTCCTTCTTTTTAACACTAGTGGCATCTGAAGTTGTCTTATCTAAACTTCTCACTTTTGCTTTGATTTTCATTAGCTTCCTTGCTTAGTTAGTTTCCTTACCTAGTTTACTTTATCAAGTTTTGTCAAGTTGCTAATCTCTTGATGGTTCTTTCTATCATAATTCACTAACTTTTATTGGACCAAAACATCATTTAATTGCAGCTTGATTTATTTAGTTTCTCATATTGCAAATTCACTCCTAACTCTTTTTCACATGATCAATTTAGCTAAAGGAAGAATGTTAAGGGATAATTAAGTAGTGTGATTTGTCACTTAATTTTTGCATTGCTTTAGATTCACTAGAGGAGTTAGAGTAGTGTTCTTGCTTTCAGCTGAGTTAATATAGATGTCATTTTCATTCTTATCAGCAGTAAAGGTATTGGAATAGTGCCATTGGTATTTTTTTTTGATGCTTTACTTTCATGCGAAGCTTTAATTCCATTCCAAGTTATTGTTCAAGTTTTCTCTTTAAAATTCAAGAAGCATTTAGAAATCACCACATACACACACATGCACTCACTTGTTTATAACGTCATCACATCACATTAGGAAGATAAGTTAGACATAAACTAAAAATGACAAAAAGAACCAGGAAAGGCTGCTTAAGTATATATTGTACACTTCACTTCATGAGCTTACGAGCCCCGGGTTGACAATTTATGATAGCAATTTAGACAACACTAAATTTACCAAACACTATGCATTCTTAAAATCATCATATAATTTATTCGTATCAAGTTATTCTAATAAAAGTTTTTTTTATGTTCAGGAATTTATAGGCATACAAACACAAAGAAACAAACCAATACATTACATAAAATAAAAACACAAACATCTAAAATTTTACCATCAAAAAACATCGATTCATTACTAATTAACAATATATATTGGTTAAAAATAGTTCTCAAAGATGCATTGAATAGTGATACCTACAAAAAATCCATAACCATTCATGATGTTATGGTCATTTCAAAAAATAAATGAAATTTTGTTAAACTAATTGCTAATTTGAACATGTATAGTTTAATACACATTCAATTAATTGGGACTATAATTCTTCCATAGTATATTTTATGTGTGTAAATCATCATAGAGGTGATTTTTATGAAGTCAATAGAAAATTTGGGCAATGGACTTCCATATGGGATATTCTAATGAAATACTTTTTGTGTTATAAAATTATACACATAACAAGAGCATAAAGAAACAAACACATACATTTCATAAAATAAAAACACAAACATTTAAAATTTTATCATAACAAAACATCAACCTGTATCTAACTATAAAAAAACATAGTAATTAAAAACACTTATAAAAATATTGTGCATTGGATAGTGGTGCTTATAAAAATTCGAATTCATTAATGATGTTGAAAATAGAAGATTTTATCAAATTAAACAACAATTTAAAGATTAATAAGTTAATTCACACGTTATACTCATTCTAAAAGTAATTATTGTATATGATATTAAATATGTGTACAAATATTATACCCAAACAAAAAATCACAGGAAAACAAAAGCAAAACAAAAATACATAGCATAAATTAAAACCACATACATTTAAAATTCTATCATCAGAAAACATCCATTGTAAATTAATTTTTAAATTTTTTTTTTTGTAAGCTGGGGTGGGACTCTCCGATTTACATGTCCATTATGTACCCCTATATGGGGGAAGGGTAGCCCAAGATTTGAACCCAAGACTTCCGGTTCGATGAGACTTCATTTCCACGACCCTTCCCGCTTGAGCTACCGCATGTGGACAATTAATTTTTAAATTTTATGTTTATTTTGTTGGATATATTTTTAATTTTACATTGAATGATTGTGGTTAAAAGAATATACATGCGCATAGTCACCTGTGATGTTCTGATTATTTGTATTTTTTAAAAGTATATATTGATTAAAAAAATAATGAAAACTTGTGGTTTTCAAACATACAAAAGCTAGTGATGATTGTTACAAGGAAAATCCCTAGTCATTATTACTTGTGGTATTGTCATGGTCATTTATATCTACAAAAATTATTGACTAAACATATTTGTGAAATTTTGATTTTATACTAAATAGATTTAACAAGGTATAAACTTCACCCATTTTGTACCATAAAAAAATAATTAATTAATACACTAATTATGAACTTACAATCATTGAATCAAATAAAAAAATGATTAAAATGTAAGTTAAGAATATATTATTTCAAAAATCAAATTAAAGATTGAAAGTGGAACTGTGTCAAGAGGATGCGCTTAGTGTGATGGCTAGCGTTTCTCAGTGTTTTCTCTGTCCTTATGTGGTTGGGTTTCTTGAGACATCAAATCCACCTTCTATGTTATCTCTAGGGAAGGATCTCACTGCTCGCAGGTCTGATAATGGGGTTTTTGAATGGATTTAATACTTGTTTCAGTCTCCCGCGTGAGGATGGAGACTGAGAGGCTAGGCCATCGGTAGTATTATTCACCATATTGTCAATGTAGAGTACCTTCTCACCCTGTACGTACACAATGGCATAGATGGAAGTGAAGGAAGTCACATTCATCAGTTGGGAATGGACTTGTGTAGGATTAAAGCAAGTATGGAGCAGAAATATTATAACTTCATTCATGAGTTGGGAATGAACTTGTGTAGGATTAAGGCAAGTATGGAGCAGAAATATTATAACTTAAGCAATGTCTTTTGGTAGAAATCACATAAGAGAAAGTTTTGGCCAACACATTTCGAACGAGCAAGTGTGGCTCATCATAAGTACCAAAACAATGAACGAGACTTGTTGGTTCGAAACACATGGGCCAAAAATTTCTCTTATGTGATTACTACTGAAAGATTTTTCTTAATTCAGTATGGATCACAGAAGCTTGAATATAGAAATCTTATAATTGTCTTCTCTTAGTCACAATAGAAATATTGATTATATTTGGAGGCAAAATTTTGTATAAAAAAGTGAATGTTCCACCTCAAACACATCTGGATATGTCCGTAGGTTTGTTGTTAATGATCCCAGATCTGGAAACTCTGAATCCCCTAAGTACATTAGGTTGTTGAAATGGAGGAGTAGCGTTATATATGGAGAGTCTACTTCGCATGTTTCTATATCATAATTTTCCTCCATCAAAGTGGGTGAGTTCAGTGATATGGCCATCACTTATGAAATTAATACTACCATAGAAATCCCTCTCCCTCTTTTCATCTCCACAGTTATTCATTGATTTGGCTGAAGATCTGCATGACTATAAAGTATGGGCACTTGATCTAGTAGCCTTCCAAATTTTTATCAAATCCCCACATGGAAAATCAATATTATTTTGGGTTCGGGATACAGAGAACGTCAAACATTTAAAGCACAATATCATGCACACTCTGGGTATCACGATGCTCCTACAAAGTCTGATGTTCAGAGGAAAATCCATGTAGGAAGATGTGATGTTACAAGATTATAACATCCTCCCATCTTCCACCATCATATTAAACTTGAGGCTTCGAAGAGGATCACCTCGACCAAGAAATTCAAATGGAACACATGGAGTGTCTGGATCTAGTATTCACAAAGGAACATAATCGAATCAAGGGTAAGAAAATGGAGTCTTTTAGTTCATAGATATCCTCAAATACAATTTTTTTGCCTAAAAAACACTAGATTAGAAACACAATATATTCAACCCCTTCATAGTGGAACAACTTAATCAAATCCAAGTAATGACTGTAAATCTACCATAAATAAATGATTTTTGCATAAAATATGAATCTCAAGTAGTATTATGCAGACTCAATAGTTTTTGGCCAAAACAAGTGGATATTTTCCATTGGATATTCACAAATTGGATAATAAATTGTGAGATGCACCTTTGCTCCAAGGATTTTTCATAGCAAAATTTACATCGTGAGAGGATTGTGAATCTATATTGCAAGAGGATCCATTGTTTTTGGGCTCTACGGGACTTTTTGTCACCCCTTGGTTCACAGATTTCAACGCAAATATAATGGTAGTATCTTGAATGTCAGTTTGCATTAGATTGCATAATGTACCCTTATATCTTTGGCTCCATAAAGTGATAGAAGCCGTTGGGAACATATTAGGATGATATATATAGAAAGATACCCAAATATTTAATTAATAAATCTACACAATCACCATAATTTATGTAGAGGTAGAATTAAATAAAGGATTGTCGGATCATATTTTGTTGACACACAAAAAGAAATGCTCGACATAGTTCCTATATTTTTGGAACACAACATTTAGATGTCGAATAAGCCGAAAAATGGGACATCCACAAAATTCATATCCTGATGCCAAGAAAGTGCCTCAAAGGAAGAAGAAAACAAGAAAGCAACTAAAGGGATGGAAATTGCCATAGAATTTTCTTGATGAAGAAGAGGATTATGAAGAAGTGGATCCTCCTACCAATGGAGAAGACCAAAATACACAAGAAAATGTAGAAAACAGGAGCCCTAATCATCAAGTCTTAGTAACTCCACCAAACACATCGAGGCAGGAGATGGGATTCACTATAGAAATGAAGACAAGGGACTCAAAATTTCATCATGTATCTGAAAGTTCAGATTCAGATAAGGAAAATCCAAGAATGAATGAATGGACCCAACTAGCACTTGTAATCGTCACTCCTTCATGGGGAGAATGGACAATGGTTAAAAAGAAGAAATGGAGAAAAGGGTAACATGCTTACCACCATTTTGGAGACGTATTTTTGGTCTCTGTGATCACCATTTTTGATTGGCACGAGTTAATGCATTATCAACATCTACGACATGTAATTTTGTTGTCATTATAAAATTATCATTTTTCCTAAGGAAAAAAAAATATATTAATTATAAATAATTATAAAAGAATCTGATTTTCAAATACACATTGAAATAGTATAGTGGTTGTTACAAAAAAAGAGCTTTGTCATTCATGATGTCATGGTCAATTACCAAAATAAGTGAAATATTATTAAATTTACCATGGATAATTTAATGCAAGCATTCAATTCATTTGAAGTGTATCACTTGCTTTGGATACTATGCATGCTTAAAACCATCATAGAAGATATTTGTATCAAGTTTGTAGATAATTTGTTTAGTGACATTCCATATTGTATATTAAATAGATGTTAAAATGAATTCATGTTGCCAACAATAACCAACATGAACTTTGACTTGGGCGTAAATAAATGTTTACTCTGCTCCACACTCTCCCAACTGATAGAGTCACGACCACAACAAATGACCTTTTCTAAATGCCTCAATATAATTACTCCAGCCCTAGTATTTTGGCAACATCAGTAGTTTCTCAACGCCTCCGGTCGTCACTCATTGCCTTCAAGTCATGAGAAAATTCAAAATTTGTACAACACGCCTAATAAGACTATGACATGCTGATTATAAAAAATTCAATAGAAATTCATATAATTTGGTGGAATGAAGAACAAAAGAGATGGTGGATCGGGTGCACATGGGCTACAGGAAATGAGAATGAAGGAATTAAAATTTTCCACTTTCAACTTCCTGCCTAGATAGTCTACTTGCGATTGGCCATTATTGGAGGATTGGCTCTGAGAAATTGCTAGTGAGTTTTCCGTTAATTATTATTGTTTTCTTTTTGTTTTATTAAATTCATATTAATAAAATGTTTTAGGGATTGCATTATAATGATTTCTTGGGTGTATTTGATGATATTAGATTGATAGCTCCGTGTCATTTTTTTGTTTGTAGATTTTATATTTGAGTTTGAATTTTATTAAAAGGGTTTAAGAAAATTTAATAGTCTATTTAAAGTTTATTTAGGTTTATTTTTAAATTTCTAGAATCTCTTTTGTTTACACTTTCAATTTAAGTCTCCATAAATATTAGGTGAAGGCCATTTTAATTCTTTTCATTGCATATAATAATGTGATAGAATTTATTTTTTTTTCCCATTTTATTGTAAATTATTTCTCAAAATTTTAACAATGTAATTATTTTTCTCTATATTTATTATTAATACCTATTTTCTAATGTATTTGCATGGAGATGGAGAGTGAAGATGATTTAGAATTACAATTTGTAATTTTTTGTTTATTTATATGTAAATTATATTATTATTTGTAAACAATCAAAAACTATATTGATAAGATTTGTATTTATTTTCAGGGGAGTTTCCCTCTCTCTAATACCTCAATATAGCTATGGATATGGTTTTATGTGAGGTATGTCTAGTGCAATTATGATTATTTTGTTCTTATGTTTTTTTCCCTCTCCTTAAAGAAATTTACTGAAAACAATTGGGAATGTAGTAAAAATTATACAATGGTGATACTTTTTTTTAAATAAATTGATATTGGTAATGAATGAACAATGAAACTTTAAACAAAATAAATAAATAATTAAATTGAACTTCCTTCTTCCACAATGAACTTGGGTTGTACAACTTCTCTTCCTCATTGATCAAACCTTAAGCTTCGTCAATCTATGCTTCATTTGGTAGTAACATTAGTCCTTCAATGGTGATGAATTTAGGGCCAACTTGGTCCAATGTCACACTTCCCTCCAATAGTCCACATGTGTCCAATACCAAACTTTGTAACCTGGACCTCTGATTCGACTAGAAAATCAAAATCAACAAGAGGATACATATACCTTTCTTTCCAACACACTCCTAGTCCTCTTGTCCTGAAGATATAAGCTTCTCGAGGTATTGTTAGGCCACACCATCAACCCTAAATAACTACTCCCAACTATATTTTCCTTCTCCAAAGAAATTCTCTTTTTTTTATTTCCTTTCTAGACTTCCAAAGAATTAGTTTAGGTGTAAGGAAACTCCTCAAAATACCCTACAATTATTTGTATCACAACAACAAGTGACCTGAGCTATCTAGAAAGGAAGACACTATTTTTTATCTACCTCTCTCCTTGGAGTAACTGTTGCTAAGCTAGAGATGTTTTACAAGCCCTCTCGACCATCCAAATTATGCCTCCAACATGATGTTGTAGCAGCAATTTCCTGTGGCCTAAATAGAGATACGAACACCACACAAACGTAGCAAAGAAAATTACTCAAACTTATCTTAGAGTTGCAACCATTTTCATCATGGCTATCCAAACCGAAACATAAGAGAAACTCCGGCACATATTGTGCCAAAGTCATCCTCCTTGTTAGCTAGTTAGCTACCTCAAGTTCACTATCTATCTCAAAGGTATACGTAATTTTATTTTCACTTTCGATGTGCTCTAAATCTGCAACAATTAACTTCTATTTATATGCACACACATGGCTCCATGAGTTTTTCGTTGGGGCATATTTTAGCCCACGTTGACCTACCCAACCAGACAAATTAACCACAAACCACATATAAAAATTAATATATCTTATTAGAGACCTCTAGTTTGAGTGAATTTAGCTACTCTTTTCTCCTCTAGATGTCCTCTAACACCTACAAGTGTCAAATCACTCAAAGTCCAGTTTTTTTTCCTAATTAATTTAGGTACAAAACCCCAAGCTTGGGTTCCAATGCCATATCAATTCTATTGCTCTTCTTCATCGAAACATCCATCACTAGGCCTTCAAATTCTTCCCAAGCTACTAAATCTCAACAAACTCTTTAGATATAGATCCACAAGAGTTTTCATATTAGACTACAATTGACCATATGCTTATAGAACTAAGTCAATAGGCTAACACAATATTCCCAATTCCACCACAAGCTTGAGAAGGGTTGGGGGATATAATTTTACGCTTTTTAGACACTAAAAAATAAGAAGAAAGGAAAGAAAAATTATACCCAAGGCCATTTAAATTTTACATCTAAGTACCTATCATAGAATCTTCTAAGCAGATTGCAAGTTAAGACTCACAGTGTTCGAACTTGATTCACACATCAGCATATAATACCAATTGACAAGAAATTTTGATGGGTATTTAATTACAAGGCCCACAATACCTACAGAATTTAGACTCAATTTCCTAAGAAGTGTTGGAGCATACCCAAGAAAAGGGTATAAGTAGCAAAAAAGCATAGAATTGCAACAATTTTTAGCATCGCCTATTGGAAGAGATACCTTGTAGTAACTTGGACATGTCAAAGATGTATTCATTGAAATAAAAAGATAGAAAATGATGGTAGATCAGAAAATACAGAAACATCAACAATTCACTTCAACCAAGGTTAGCATATAAAATTGAAGTTCGACATAGACAGAATTGAGGACAGTTGAGTGATTGCAATGAGAAAAAAAAAACTCTAGACATCAAATTTACTTCTAAATCACCCTGTGTGACTACGACAACAATTTTTGAATAAAAGGATTATCAAGATAAAATGTCATTCATTCAGGTTGATACTCAGGAAGTCCCATATAATAATAATATGTGAGAATATATAGTAAAGGAAATTCTAGAGAAAACTTATTTACAAACATATGTAACCTAAACCTCCCCTACAACTAACGAACAAGTTCTTATAGTAGATTCAAATACACCCAACAGTTGAGCTCCATAATTAAAGAAAGGCTAAAAGAAACATCTATTAAGAAACCTGACCAAAGGCATGCTTGAGAAAAACAAATATTTGAAGCACTAGAAAATTCTATGAGAGAAATAAAATAAAAATAAAAGAATGATATTGGATAGTAGCAAGATTTAGTACAGACAACAAAAAAAAAAGGTATATCTAGTTAGAATGTTAGAATTGGGATATAAAGTGCAATTATTAGAACATAAATACTAGTTGATCAAGAATTGTTAAGGAACATATCACTAGCCAACAAGGTAGAGTATTTGAAATATTTAAAAGCATTTGATGCCCATGAAAGTATAGTTGTATGGAAATGCTCTATATTTTATCATCATCATCAAGTGCTTTCACCAACTACTTATCAAACAACATTCCCTATGACTTCAACACCAGCACATCTAATAACACAATCATCTCGATCATCGTCCTCAAAATATAAATTCAATTTCTTTGAGCTAAGATTTTAGGATGCGGTCTCTCTTCTGAACAACAACATCGCACTCAGGAAATTGAAGTTAAAAGTTTGACAAACTTTTATTTCTTTCTAAAGATTTACAGTTTTTAATTTATGGTATATCAAATTTTGTAAGACTCCAAATCTTCCCTTCTTTGTCACAAAGAAGATACTAAGGGTAGGGGAGATATTGAAGGGGCTAGTCGACTTAGTTGACAATCCCGAGCAATTCTAGAAATGATATTATAAAGTTGATCAACTCTCTGGTTGAGTCAAGGTTGTAAGTTAGATAGGCTAAATTGCTTTTGAGAAATAAAATTTTGTGACTCTCTCGACATAATATAGTATAATATGTATTATATAAATTAATATATCAACACTTTTTTAGTTCTTTGCTACCATCATTTCTCTTTTTCTAATTCCTATGTTCCTTATCTCATGTGATTTCTTGTTTTCCTTTCTACTAGTAACTAATGGTCATTATCTACTACACTGAAAGTATATATCAATTTTTTTGGAATATTTTTCGAAACTATAAAATATTTTAATTGGTGCATCTTTCAATGAATTATAAAATGTTGCAAAATATTAGTGAGTCATTCACTTGATTATAAAATCTTGTAATTTATTGGTGAATCCCTCATTTAA
>APFE031262335.1:38846-51647 GCA_000404065.3 Pinus taeda
CTCATTTTATCTCCAACAATCATTTTAAGTGAGTTTCACACACGAAACTTTTTATTGAGTCATGTGTTTTCTTGGTAGCCTACAAAACCGAGAATTCAACTCTAGCAAAAAGGAGAACCTTTTTTGAACTTTTTATCTTTCCTCTTCTTGGGTGCATTTCATTCCGTGTAAATTAGAAGTCCAATATCAAATTTAAGCCTTTAATAATTTTTCAGGAATCATAACACAAAAAGACAAATTTTCTTGTATATTAATAAAAATAAATATTCACACTGTCATATGTCACATCACTTGATGCACTTTGAATTGTTAGGGGCAATTGAATATTCAATTAAGGCCATAGTATAAATTTACCAACGCTTATTACAATTCAATTTTGTAATTAGAGGAAACATAAGCACCTTCAAAAAGAAATATTTAACATGTTTAAAAAGGAAAGTTATATTTTTTAAAATAATTGT
The DNA here is from genome assembly GCA_000404065.3 of Pinus taeda. Taxonomy (NCBI): domain Eukaryota; kingdom Viridiplantae; phylum Streptophyta; class Pinopsida; order Pinales; family Pinaceae; genus Pinus; species Pinus taeda. The sequence continues at coordinate 39,308 of APFE031262335.1, forward strand.
CTTTTCTTTGATAAAAATTAAAATCCATGTTTGTATTTTTTGAAATATATTTTGATTAAAATATTTGCAAATAAAATTAAATTGAACATAAGTTAGTTAGAATATAAGATTGAAATTTTTGCTCGTTTTCGTATAATATTATGATATTATGTATCTGTAAAATCATGACACAAAAAGGGAAAAAATAACACAACAAATAAACCCATATTAAAAAATAAAAAACACATTTTAACATTATATCATTATAAAGCATGAATTTCTAGCTGATTAATTTCTAAAGTACATAATTTCTTGCAAATTATGATAAATCTTTTGTGGTGTACTTTTTTAAATGTATTGAGCAGTTGTGCTTGCAAAAAATTTATTATCATAATCATTTGTGATATTATAGTTATTTTTATAATTCAAATATATCTTAATTGATAAATGTTATGATCAGTTTTAGAAATAAATGAGATGTTATTAAATTGAATATCAATTTGCACATAAAATAAGTTAATACCCAAATTCAACTCATTTAAAGTGTAATTGTTATATACGATCATTATGTATGGGCAAAGCCATTATATATGCACAAACACAAACATATACAAAAAAAAATATATAATCACAAACATTTGAAACTCTACCATAAAACATAAAATTGTAATTAATATAAGAATATATTAATTTAAAATAATTATAATTTTAAAATACACACATTGAATAGTGGTGGTTACAAAAAAAATACATATTCATTCATGATGTCATGGTCATTGAACAAAATAAGTGAACTTTTATTAAATTGAGCATAGATAAGCTATGCTAGCATTCAATTCATTTGAAGTGTAATTCTCACATTGGATACTATGCATTTTTAAAATTATCATATAATTTATTTGTATCAAGTTATTCTAATAAAAGTTTTTATGTTTAATAATTTATAGACATACAAACACAAAGAAACAAACCAATACATTACATAAAATAAAAACAGAAACATCTAAAATTCTACCAACACAAAACATGGATTTGTTACTAATTAAAAATATATATTGGTTAAAAATACTTCTCAAAGATGCATTGAATAGTGATACTTACAAAAAAATCCATAACCATTCATGATGTTATGGTCATTTGAAAAAATAAATGAAATTTTGTTAAACTAATTGCTAATTTGAACATGTATAGTCTAATACACATTCAATTAATTGGGACTATAATTCTTACATATTATATTTTATGTGTGTAAATCATCATAAAGGTGATTTGTATCAAGTCAATAGAAAATTTGGGCAATGGACTTCCATATGGGATATTCTAATGAAATACTTTCTTGTGTTCTAAAATTATACACATAACAAGAGCATAAAGAGACAAACACATACATTTCATAAAATAAAAACACAAACATTTAAAATTTTATCATCCTAAAACATCAACCTATATTTAATTATATAAAACATAGTAATTAAAAACACTTATAAAGAATATTATCCATTGAATAGTGGTGCTTATAAAAATTCAAATTCATTAATGATGTTGAAAAAAGAAGATTTCATCAAATTAAACAACAATTTAAAGATTAATATGTTAATCCACACGTTCTACTCATTCTAAAAGTAATTATTGTATATGATACTACATATGTGTAAAAATATTATACCCAAACAAAAAATCATAGGAAAACAAAAGCGCAACAAAAATACATATCATAAAATAAAACCACATACATTTAAAATTCTATCATCAGAAAACATCCATTTGTAAATTAATTTTTAAATTTTATGTTTATTATGTTTGATATATTTTTAATTTTACATTGAAAGATTGTGGTTAAAAGGATATGCATTCTCATAGTCACCTGGGACGTTCTGATTATTTGTATTTTTGAAAAGTATATATTGATTAAAAGAAATCATGAAAACTTGTGATTTTCAAACATACAAAAACTAGTGATGATTCTTACAAGGAAAATCCATAGTCATTATTACTTGTGGTATTGTCATGGTCATTTGTATCTATAAAATTTATTGACTAAAAATATTTGTGAAAATTTGATTTTATAATAAATAGATTTAACAAGGTATAAACTTCACCCATTTTGTACCATAAAAAATTAATTAATTAATACATTAATTATGAACATACAATCATTCAATTAAATAATAAAAAATTGATTAAAATGTAAGTTAAGAATATATTAATTGAAAAACCAAATTAAATATTGAAAGGGGAACTCTGTCAAGAGGATGGACTTGGTGTGATGGCTAGGGTTTCTCAGTTTTTTCTCTTTCCTTATGTGGTTGGGTTTCTTCAAATATAAAATCTACCTTCTACGTCATTGTTAGGGAATGATCTCACTCTCGCGGGTCTGATAATGGAGCTTTTGAATGGATTCAATATTGGTTTCGATCTCCTGCATGGGGATGGAGACTGACAGCCCGAGCCATCGGTAGTATCATTCACCAGATTGTCGATGCAGAGTATCTTCTTACCCTGTACATACACAATGGCATAGATGGAAGTGAAGGACGTCCCATTCATGAGTTGGGAATGGACCTGTGTAGGATTAAGGCGATTATGGAGCATAAATCTTATAACTTAAGCAATGTCTTTCGGTAGAAATCACATAAGAGAAAGTTTTGGCTGACACATTTCGAATGAGAATGTGTGGTTCATCATAAGTACCAAAATGATGAACCAGACTTGTTGGTTCGAAACACATGGGCCAAAAATTTCTCTTATGTGATTTCTACTGAAAGATTTTGCTTAATTCAGTATGGATCGCAGAAGCTTGAATACAAAAATGTTATAATTGTCTGCTCTTAGTCACAATAGAACTATTGATCAGATATGAAGGAAAAATCTTATCTAGAGAAGTGAATTTTCCACCTCAAACACATCATTTCCTAGGTCTGTTGTTAAATATCCGAGATCTAGATATTCCCAATCCCCTAAGTACATTAGGTTGTCGAAATGGAGGAGTAATGTTAGATATGGAGAGTTTGCTTCACATTTTTCCATATTAGAATTTTCCTCCATCAAAGTGGTTGGGTTCCGTGGTTTGGCCATCGCTTATGAATTTAATACTACCATATAAACCTCTCTCACTCTTTGCATCTCCACACTTATTCATTGATTCGACTGAAGATCTGTCTGAATGTCAGGTATGGGCACTTTATCTGGTAGCCTTTGAATTTTTTATCAAATCCCCACATGGAAAATCAATATTATTTTTGTTTCGGGACACAAAGAACGTCAAACAATTAAAGCACAATATCATGCACACTCTAGGTATCCCGATGCTCCTACAAAGTATAATGTTCAGAGGAAAATCCATGCAGGAAGATGTGATGTTACAAGATTATAAAATCCTTCCATCATCCACCGTCATATTAAACTTGAGGCTTCAAGGAGGACCACCTCGACCAAGAAATTTAAAGGGCACACGGGGAGTGTCTTGATCAAGTATTCACAAAGTAGCATAATCAAATCAAGGGTAAGCAAATGGATACTTTTAGTTCATAGATATCCTCAAATCCAAATTTGTTGCCTCAACAACACTATATTAGAAACACAATATACCCAACACTTACATGGTGGAACAACTGAATCAAATCCAAGTAATGACTGTAAATCTACCATAAACAAATGATTTGTGCACAAAATATGAATCTCAAGCAATATTATGCAGATTCAATAGTTTTTGGCCAAAACCAATGGATCTTTTCCATTGGATATTCACAAATTATACAATAAATTGTGAGATGCAGCTTTGCTCCAGGGGCTTTTTCATAGTAAAATTTACATCGTGAGAGGATTTTGAATCTATATTGCAAGAGGATCCATGGTTTTGGGGCTCTGTGGGAATTTTTGTCACCCCTTAGTTCCCAGATTTCAACGCCAACATAATGGTAGTATATTGAATGTCAATTTGGGTTAGATTGCATAATGTACCCTTATATTTTTGGCTCCATAAAGTGATAGAATCCATTGGGAACATATTATGGTGATATATAAAGAAATATACCCAAATATTTGAACAATAAATCTACACAATCACCATAATTTATGTGGAGGTAGAATTAAACAAAGGATTATCGGATCATATTTTGTTGACACAAAACAAGAAAAGCTCGACACAGTTCCTAGATTTTTGGAACACAACATTTAGATGTCGAATAAGCCGACAAATGGGACATCCACAAAATTCATGCCCTGATGTCAAGAAAGTGCCTCAAAGGAAGAAGAAAACAATAAAGTAACCGAAGGGATGGAAATTTCCACGGAATTTTCTTGATGAAGAAGAGGATTATGAAGAAGTGGATCCTCCTACAAATGAAGAAGACCAAAATACATAAGAAAATGTAGAAAATGGGAGCCCTAATCATCAAGTTTCAGGAAGTCCACCAAACACATTGAAGTAGGAGATGGGATTCACTTAGAAATGAAAACAAGGGACTCAAATTTTCATCATGTATATGAAAGTTTGGATTCAGATAAGGAAAATCAAAGAATGAATTAAGGGACCCAACTAGCACTTGTAATGGCCACTCCTTGGGGAGAATGGAGAAAGGTTGAAAAGAAGAAATGAAGAAAAGGGTAACATGCTTACCACCATTTTGGAGTCGTATTTTTTGGTCTCCATGATCAACATTTTTGATTGGCACGATTGAATGCATTATCAACGTCTACAACATGTAATTTTGTGGTCATTATAAAATTATGATTTTTCCTAAGGAAAAAAGAATATATTGATTATAAATAATTATAAAAGAATCTAATTTTCAAATACACATTGAATAGTATAGTGGTTGTTACAAAAAAAGAGCTTTGTCATTCATGATGTCATGGTCAGTTACCAAAATAAGTGAAATTTTATTAAATTGACCATGGATAAGTTAATGCAAGAATTCAATTCATTTGAAGTGTATCTCTTGCTTTGGATACTATGCATGCTTAAAACAATCATAGAAGTTATTTGCACCAAGTTTATAGATCATTTATTTAGTGACCTTCCATATTATATATTAAATAGATGTTAAAATGAATTCTGCGAACAATAACCAATAGGGTGAGATATAGACACAATTAGATGTTAAAATGAATTCATGTTGCCAAAAATAACCAACATGAACTTTTACTTGGGCATAAATAAATGTTTACTCTACTCCAAATTCTCCTGATTGATAGAGTTAGGACCACAACGGATGAGTTTTTCTGAATGCCTCAATCTAATTACTACAACCCTAGTATTTTGGCAACATCAGTAGTCACTCAACGCCTCCAATCGTCACTCATCGCCTTCAAGTTGTCAAAAAATTCAAAAGCTTCACAACGCGCCTAATAAGACTATGACATGTTGATTTTAAAAAATTCAATAAAAATGCATATAATTTGGTGGAATGAACAACAGAAGAGATGGTGGCTTGGGTGCACATGGGCTACAAGAAATGAAAATGAAGGAATTCGAATTTTCCAATTTCAACTTCCCACCTAGATAGTCTACTTGCCATTGACCATTATTCGAGGATGGCTTATGAGCAATTTCCAGTGAGTTTTCCATTAATTATTATTGTTTTCTTTTTGTTTTATTAAATTTATATTAATAATATGTTTCAAGCATTGCTTTATAATAATTTCTTGAGTGTATTTGATGTATTAGATTGATAGCTCATTGTCAATTTTTGTTTGTAGATTTTATATTTGAGTTTGAATTTTATTAAAAGGGTTTAAGAAAATTTAGTAGTCTATTTAAAGTTTATTTAGGTTTACTTTTAAATTTCTAGAATCTCCTTTATTTACATTTTCAATTTAAGTCTCCATAAATATAAGGTGAGACCCATTTTAATTCTTCTCATCGCATATACTAATGTGATATAATTTATTTTATTCTTTTCCCCATTTTATTGTAAATTATTTCTCAAAATTTTAACAATGTAATTATTTTTCTCTATATTTATTATTAATACCTATTTTCTAATGTATTTGAATGGAGATGGAGAGTGAAGATGATATAGAATTACAATTTGTAATTTTTTCTTTATTTATATGTAAATTATATTATTATTTGTAAACAATCAAAAACTATATTGATAAGATTTGTATTTATTTTCAGGGAGGGGAGTTTCCCTCTCTGTAATACCTCAAGATAGCTATGGATATGGTTTTATGTGAGGTATGTCTAGTGTGATTATGGTTATTTTGTTATCATGTTTTTTTCTCTCTTCTTGAAGATATTTACAAAAAACAATTGCGGAATGTAGTAAAAATTATAAAATGGTGATAATTTTTTTAAATAAATTGATATTGGTAATGAATGAACAACGAAACTTAAAAAAATAATAATAATTAAATTGAAATTACTTCTCCCACAATGAACTTGGGTTGTACAACTTCTGTTCCTCAATGATCAAACCTTAAGCTTCATCAATCTATGCTTCATTTGGTAGTCACATTAGTTCTTCAATGGCGATACATTTAGGGACAAGTTGGTCCAATCTCACACTTCCCTCCAATAGTCCACATGTGTCCAATACCAAACTTTGCAACTCGGATCTTTGATTCGACTAGAAAATCAACATCAACAAGAGGATACACATACCTTTCTTTCCAACGCACTCCTAGTCCTCTTGTCCTCAAGATCTAAGCTTCTCGAGATATGGTTAGGCCACACCAACAACCCTAAATAACTACTCCCAACTATATTTCCCTTCTCCAAAGACATTCTCTTCTTTTGATTTCCTTTCTAGACTTCCAAAGAATTATTTTGGGTGTAAGGAAACTCCTCAAAATACCCTAGAATTATTTGTATCACAACAACAAGTGATCTGAGCTATCTAGAAAGGAAGACACTATTGTTTATCTACCTCTCTCCTTGGAGTAATTGTTGCTAATCTAGAGATGTTTTTACAAGCCCTCTCGTCCATCCAAATTATGCCTCCAACATGATGTTGTAGTACCAATTCCCTGTGGTCTAAATAGAGATCTGAACACCGCACAAAAGTAGCAAGGAAAATTACCCAAAGTTAGCTTAGAGCTACAACCTTGTTCATCATGGCTATCCACACCGAAACATAAGAGAAACTGCTACACATTCTACCAAAGTCATACTCCCTACTAGCTTGTTAGCTACCTCAAGTTCACTATCTATCTCAAAGGTATACCTATTTTTATTTGCACTTTGGATGTGCTCCAAATCTCCAACACTTAACTTCTATTTGTATGCACACATGTGGCTCCATGAGTTTTTCCTTGGGGGATACTTTAGCCCATGTTGACCTACCCAACTAGACAAATTAACCACCAACAACATATAAAAATTAATATGTCTTATTAGAGAGCTCTATTTTGAGTGACTTTAGCTACTCTTTTCTCCTCTAGGTGTCCTCTAAAACCTACAAGTGTCAAATCACTCAAAGTCTAGTTGTTTTTTCCTAATTAATTTAGGTATAAAACCCCAAGCTTTCGTTCCAAGTCCATATCAATTATGTTTCTCTTCTTCATCCAAACATCCATCTTTAGGGCTTCAATTCCTTCCCAAGCTACCAAATCTCAACAAACTCTTTAGATATAGATCCACAAGAGTTTTCATATTAGACTACAATTGACCATATGCCTATAGAACTAAGTCAATAGGCTAACACAATATTCCCAATTCCACCACAAGCTTGAGAAGGGCCGGCAGATATAATTTTATGCTTTTTAGACACTAAAAAATAAGAAGAAAGGAAAGAAAAATTATACACAAGGCCATTTAAATTTTACATCTAAGTACCTATCATAGGATCTTCTAAGCAGATTGCAATTTAAGACTCACAATGTTCAAAATTGATTCACGCATCAACATATAATACTAATTGACAAGAAATTCTAATGGGTATTTAACTACAAGGCCCACAATACCCACAGAATTTAGACTCAATTTCCTAAAAAGTATTGGAGAATACCCAAGAAAAAGGTATAAGTAGCAAAAAAAAGCATAGAATTGCAACAGTGTTTGGCATCACCTATTGGAAGAGACAGCTTGTAGTAACTTGGACATGTCAGAGATGTATTCATTGAAGTAAAAAGATAGAAGATGATGGTAGATCAGAAAATACAAGAACACCAACAATTCATTTGAACCAAATTTAGCATATAAAATCGAACTTCGACATAGACAAATTTTAGGACAGTTGAGATAAAAAGAGACACCTTCTAGTTACTTGGACATGTCAAAGATGTATTCATTGAAATAAAAAGATAGAAAATGATGGTAGATCAGAAAATATAGAAACATCAACAATTCACTTCAACCAAAGTTAGCATATAAAATGGAAGTTCGACATAGACAGAATTGAGGACAGTTGAGTGATTGCAATGAGAAAAAAAAAACTCTAGACATCAAATTGACTTCTAATTCACCCTGTGTGATTACCACAACAATTGTAGAATAAAAGGATTATCAAGTTAAAATGTCATCCATTCACGGTGATACTCGAGGAGTCCCATATAATAATACTATGTGAGAATATATATTAAAGAAAATTCTAGAGAAAAATAATTTATAAATAGATGTTACCTCAACCTCACCTACAACTAACGAACAAGTTCCTCTAGTAGAGTCAAATACACCCAACAATTGAGCTCCATAAATAAAGAAAGGCTAAAAGAAACATCTAGTAAGAAACCTCACCTAAGGCATGCTTGAGAAAAGAAAATATTTGAAGCAATAGAAAATTCTATGAGAGAAATAAAAATAAAAATGAAAGAAGGATATTGGATAGTAGCAAGATTTAGCAGAGACAACAACAACAAAGGTATATCTAGTTAGAATGTTAGAACTAGGATATAAAGTGCAACTATTAGAACATAAATACTAGTTGATCAAGAATTGTTAAGGAACATATCACTAGCCAACAAGGTAGAATATTTGAAATATTTAAAAGCATTTGATGCCCATGGAAGTATAGTTGTATGGAAATGGTCTATATTTTATCAACATCATGAAGTGCTTGCACCGACTACTTATCAAACAACATTCCCTATGACTTCAACACCAGCACATCCAATAGCACAATCATCTCGATCATCTTCCTGACAATATGAATTCAATTTCTTTGAGAGAAGATTTTAGGATGTGGTCTCTCTTCTGAACAACAACATTGCAATCAGGAAATTGAAGTTAAAGGTTTCAATCAATCGGCCAAGGAAGGGAAAAGAAGAATAATTCACATTTTAAATCTTGCAGATGTAATTCAAGAGGTTCTCATGACCCCAGAACTAGATCTCCTAATTAGCAACCACCCTTCTTGACGAACTTTTATTTCTTTATAAGGATTTACATTTTTTAATTTATGGTATATAAAATTCCGTAAGACTCCAAATCTTCCCTTCTTTGTGACAAAAAAGATATTAAGGGTAGGGGAGACGTTGGAGGGGCTAGTCGACTTAGTTGATGATCCCAAACAATTCTAAAAATGATATTATAAAGTTGATAAACTCTCTAGTCGAGTCAAGGGTCTAAGTTAGATAGGCTAAATTGGTTTTGACAATTAAATTTTTGTAACTATATCGACATAATATATATATATATATGGAAATGTATGCATCATCATATCTTTTGTGACTAGCTTCTGAAGAGAATATAATATAAAGTAACACTTTTTTAGTTCTTTACTACATCGTTTCTCCTCTTCTATTCCTATGCTCCTTACCTTCATGTGATTTCTTGTTTTCCTATCTACTAGTAACTAATGGTGATTATCTGCTACACTGCAAGTATATAAAAAAAAATTGGAATATTTTTCTAAAATATAAAATATTTTAGAATATTGGCGCATCTTTCAATGAATTGTAAAATATTAGTGAATCATTCACTTGATTATAAAATATTGTAATTTATTGGTGAATCCATCATTTAATCTTTACATCAAGTTATTTTTCCTTCTGATGCATTGATTCTCTCATAGAAAAATAATTATCCAATTAATTTGCTTCAAATAAACAAACATCGTTAGGATTTGATGGTTCATCACCATCTATAAGTTTTTTCAACTCCTTGGTGTGTAACTATTATAATAACTATTGTGTTTTCTTCTTCAGTCAAAACTCTAACAATTTTTGGTCAATACACAATTTTTTGAAATTACATAAATATGTAATGAAATTTAATTACATATATGATAAAAAAATCAATTAACACAACTCATTATAAAGCCACAATTTTTGAGTTCAAAAATATAGCCCACAAAGAAAAATTTTCATTACTTAGTATAACATGTTACAATATAAGTATCATCAAAGGATTCAACTTCAAAAATGATAATACACTAAACAATCTCTCATCCTCCACTAATTACATGTATTTCTTCTTTAGCCTTTCCCTCAAAAGTATAATTTCATTAAAGGAATGTTGTTCCCATGGAAAGAGATCCCCTACAATGAAAACATATGAAGCTAGAGAATAGGTGATTATTCCATACAAATAGCCAAGTAGAACATATTTCCCTTTCCTAATAAATATTCTGAAACAAATACAAGATAAATTGTGGATTCTCTAAAAAATGAAGAAGCTCATGTCATGCCAGAAAGTGAACTGGAAATTAATTTATTTTCCTTAAACCATTATATATATAAAAAATTAATGATAATTACAGAAAATATGCTAAATACCCAAAGAATAAACAAAGCCATATATGCCTCTACCTCCACGTCCTCCCTCGCCTCCTCCACCTATGCATCCTCCTCCTCCTCCTCCTCCACCTCTGCCTTCTCCTCCTCCTCTACTGCCTCTACCTCCTCATCCACCACCACCTCCACCTCCTTGACCTGTTCCTCCTCCTCCTCCTCCTTCTCCTCCTCCTCCACCTCCTACACAACCTCCTCCACCTAAACATCTAGCTCCACCTTCACCTCCTCTACACCTCATACTCTACCTCCACCTTCCCCTCTTTTTTCACTCATCCTCAACCTCCACCTCCACTTCCACCTCCTCCTCCTCCACCAGCTCCACCTATACCTCCATCACCTCCAATTCCACCACCACCTCCACCTCCACAACCTCCTCCTCCTCATCCAATTCCACCTCCACCACCTCCTCCTGCTCCTCTGCTTCCTTCTCCTCCTCCTCCTAATCCATCTCCAAATCCACCTCCTCCTCAGCCACCTCCTCCTCCTCCTCTACCTCCACCTCATCCACCACCTCAAACTCTGCCTCCTCTTGCACCTCCACCTCAACCTCCACCTCCTCCCCCACCACCATATTTGCCTCTGCCTCATCCTCCTCCTCCACATCCACCTCCACCTCCTCCACCACCACCTCCTCCAACACCTCCACCTACACCTCCTCCTCCTCCTCCACTACCACCACCACCGCCTCCTCCTTCTTCCCCTTGGCCAGCTCCTTCTCCAACTCCACCTCCTCGTCCACCACCACTTACAACTCCACCTCCACCACCACCTCCCCTCCCCCTCCACCTCCTCCACCACATCTGCCTCATCCTCCTTCTTCTCCTCCTCCTCCTCCACCTACTCTTCCTCCACCTCCACCTCCTCCAACACGTCCACCTCTGCCTCCGCCTCTGCCTCCTCCTCCTCCACCACTTCCATCTCCACCTGCTCCTCCACCACCTCCACCTGACCACTTCTACCTCCTCCTCCACCACCTCCTCGTCATCCACCTACTCCTCCACCACCTTTTCCTCTGCCTCCTCCACCATCTCTGCCTCCTCCTCCACCACCTCAACCTTCACCCTCTTCCTCCATCACCTCCACCTCGTCCTCCTCGTCCTCCACCTCTTCGTCCTCCCCCTCCTCCTCCACCTCCTCCTCCTCCTCTACCTCCACCTCCGCATCCACCTCCTACTCCTCCTCCACCACCTCCTCCATCGACAACACCACCTCCTCCTCTTCCTTCTCCTCCTCCTCCTTCTCCTCCTCCACAACCTGCTCCAGCACCACCTCCTCCTTAATGTCCTTCACCTTCGCTTCCTCCTCCTTCTCCACCACCACCACCACCACCTCCTCCTCCTCCTCCTCATCCACCTCCACCTCAACCTCCCCCTCCTAAAAAAACTTAAAAATAAAATAAAATTGCATATCATTTCATTCTCTTTATTTATAATACTTATTTATTCATTTTTTACTGTGATTATTCAAATATAATTATATGCATGATAATATAACAAATAATGTGTATAAAAAATTTCTATATAAATAAGTAATTATGAGAACAACAATTTAATTAATAAAATTTAATTTAGTTTTCTAGTTTAAGTCAAATATTATTTTTAGACTTTCACTAACAAAGTTATGATAAATGTGATAAAAATTATGTGTGGCCACTTATGATTATCAATATCAAAGTTGTAAGAGT